>JAVHZZ010000006.1:225116983-225194483 GCA_036250195.1 Mixophyes australis | reverse complement strand
CTGCCTTCTTATTAGCTTGTTAATTGAACTAGGTCTAAGGAGGAACTTGATATGGAGCAGTGGTGTCTGAAGGACCAAATAGAAATACCCATTATTCAGGGTAAAGCATTATGTTAGTCAGATGGGGCTATGAGAATTGAATGCAGCTAAACATGGAAGGTTTGAATATGTGAGTGATAACGAAAGGAGTTTGGAAGAGGTGTTATGTAGCTACATGAAATAATGTAGGAGAATAATGAGAGGATAGTAGGAGTACTGAGCAGGGATGCTAAGGGAGATTAATTGAACTGTGGTGCTTCTATATATATCTAACTCATGACTTGGCCACACCCCATTCGTGACATGGCCACGTCCCTAACCCGATGCTGGATACTAAAATGTTGAATGGTATTTAATCCAGACTTGGTATGTAAACATACTGGGTATACCCAGGATGCTTGGCTGCAAGAAATGAATGTAAAATTATATCCACACTTTACCAGCACTTTACTGTTATGGATACGTTTTAATGAATATGAAACAAACTCCTGTGAGTGAGTGAGTAAGTGAGTGAGTGAGTGGTACAGTCATGGCCAAAAGTTTTGAGAATGACACAAGTATTGGTTTTCATAAAGTTTGCTGCTTCAGTGTTTTTGTCAGATGTTGCTATGGTATACTGAAATAAAATTACAAGCAATTCATAAGTGTCAAAGGCTTTTATTGACAATTACATTAAGTTTATGCAAAGAGTCAATATTTGCAGTGTTGACCCTTCTTTTTGAAGACCTCTGCAATTCGCCCTGGCATGCTGTCAATCAACTTCTGAGCCACATACTGACAGATGGTCACCCATTTTTACCTAATCAATGCTTGGAGTTTTTCAGAATTTGTGGGGTTTTGTTTGTCCATCCGCCTCTTGAGGATTGACCACAAGTCCTCAATGGGATTAAGGCCTGGTGAGTTTCCTGGACATGGACCCAAAATGTCGATGTTTTGATCCCTGAACCACTTAGTTATCATTTTTGCCTTATGGCAAGGTGCTTCATCATGCTGGAAAAGGCATTGTTTGACACCAAACTGCTCTTGCATGGGTGGGAGAAGTATCTTTTGTACCATTCATCATCATCATCAACATTTATTTATATAGCGCCAGCAAATTCCGTAGCGCTTTACAATTGGGAACATACATTAATAAGACAATACTGGGTAATACATAAAGACAGAGAGGTAAGAGAACCCTGCTCGAAAGCTTACAATCTATAGGACAATGGGAGTTTGAAACACAAGTACCATTCTTTATTCATGGTTGTGTTTTAGGCAAAATTGTGAGTGAGCCCACGCCCTTGGCTGAGAAGCAACCCCACACATAAATGGTCTCAGGATGCTTTACACAGGACTAATGGTAGCGCTCACCTTTCCTTCTGCGGACAAGCATTTTTCCAGATGCCCCAAACAATCTGAAAGGGGATTCATCAGAAAAAATGACTTTACCCCAGTCCTCAGCAGTCCAATCTCTGCACCTTTTGCAGAATATCAGTCTGTCCCTGAAGTTTTTCCTGGAGAGAGGTGGCTTCTTTGCTGGCCTTCTTGACACCTGGCCATTCTCCAAAAGTCTCTGCCTCGCTGTGCGTGCAGATGCACTCACACCTGCCTGCTGCCATTCCTGAGCAAGCTCTGCACTGGTGGTGCCCCGATCCTGTAGCTGAATCAATTTTAGGAGACGGTCTTGGTGCTTGCTGGATGTTTTTGGGCGCCCTGAAGCCTTCTTGACAACTATTGAACCTCTCTCCTTGAAGTTCTAGATGATCCAATAAATGGTTGACTTAGGTGTAATCTTGCTAGCAGCAATATCGTTGCCTGTGAAGCCCTTTTTTTGCAAAGCACTGATGACCATGGTTAACTGAGGAAGAACAGTGATTCCAAGCACCACCCACTTTTTAAAGCTTCCAGTCTGTTATTCTAACTCAATCAGCATGACAGAGTGATCTCCAGCCTTGTCTTGTCAACACTCTCACCTGTGTTAACAAGAGAATCACTGACCTGATGTCAGCTGGTCTTCTTGTGGCAGGGCTGAAATGCAGTGGAAATGTTGTTTTTGGGATACAGTTCATTGTCATGGCAAAGAGGGACTTTGAAATTAATTGCAATTCATCAGATCACACTTCATGACATTCTGGAGTATATGCAAATTGCCATCATAAAAACTGAGGCAGCAGACCCTATGAAAAATAATATTTATCCATATGTACACTAGATTAATTCTAGTGCTCTGTTGCTTTAGGGCCAGGCTTATGTTGCTTTTCTACAAATATGTCCTTATACACAATATGTTAGTTTTTATCAGATAACTCACCAAGCAGATGTTGGGTTTACACTGAGCTCCAATTGTCAGACCTCCTGCAATTATGTACTGCAAAAATAAAATGCATAATTAATATCATGCAATATGTACACATGCTGTATCACATATTATCTATTTCGAACATACCTAGGTGTTTGTGCACACTGTACTCAGTCTGCACTATTTACAGTTTAACGTATTTGCACATCAAATGCACGTAGTAAAAGACTACGCAAAAAAGCATACTTAAGTGTGAGTCAGATACATGTGAAGATGTGCCCTATACTTATGCTAGACGTAGATTAGGGATGCAACTATAGATTGCACAGACATACGGCTCTACAGTGCTAATAGTAAATGCAAAAGTCTCATTACAATATTTGTGCACAGCATAATAATGTAGAAGTGTCATATACACAGGAGAGAATGGTGTTTTGAAAAAAGTCTAATTTTCCATTTAAAATGAAATTAAAAACAATCTTATCTACATCTCTCTAAGAAAAAGATAGCTGAATAGGGCGTGTAGTATTTTAGGAATCCATGCCTAAAACAATTGATGGTAATTTATATGCGTACCAGACATGTATGTCAAAACGCGTATATAAATTAGGGTCCCCAATCTCAGAACAAGTGTCTTTAGGAGCTCCGTAACATATAAGAGAAAAGAGTGGAAACCTGAAATAGTGTAATACTGTTTCAATCAGTGAGTATTAGCACACAACCACTCCAAACGACAGTGCTTAGGTGTATCAGATATAAAAATATATAAGCTTATCTGTTACACTCCTGGATACTTCCATATATCTTGATGCTGCTGAATTCCACCAATAGGAAGAGATAAAGAACCATATGGTGTAGTATTTTTGCATAAAACAACTTTAATCAGTAAACTTATAGTTTATACACTAACAAACAAATATATAGTTAGAGCTTATCTGGAGTCCTGAGATCCCTCTATATTGGATGACTGGGGCTGAGGTAACTGCTTATTCTAAGTCAGTCTTCGTATTTCTGTAGCCCAAATGAGAGTCCAGAAATCCACCAGTAAATGTCCATTAGGAACAAATTCATGGGTAGTTCAAAGTCTCAATGCATTTCGTCTTATTACAAGACTTCATCAGGACATATATTGTAGGTTTCCACTGCTGTGTTTATAAAGCGTGCCGCGCCAATTTGTGCATGGTGCGGATTTACAACTGTGCATGCGCAGTGCCATGCCACTTGTAAAATGTCACGTCAGACCAGATGGCATCATGTCCTGTGGAAGTTTGCTGTCCTGGGCTCTACAATAACTAGAAAATAGTCTGGCATTATAGACATAGAAATTATAAACATGGGAAATATTCATGTGTTCTCCCGACAGCCATCTTGTATATGGGCACCTCTAACATATAACAATCTATAACCGGTTGTCTCATATCTCAATATCAAATATAATTATATACAATATCAATATTTCATAATTATTATATGCAATATATAAGTATACACAGATAAAACAACTTGTTCAACAGATTAAGACTTTATAAAACTCATTAAAAACAATAATTTCCACTATCATAATTTGAACCAGAGATCTGAGTTTAGTCAAACCATCTTTAATGACAATCCAGTCTCACTAGACCAAATCAATGAGTTGGTTAATCTCTTTTGGAGAAATTACTGATTAAGGAAGCAAAAATCTGGTGGGACATTAAGAGTCTAGAACATTATCAGAAAGTAGACCATATCCCTAGAGGGATACTAGAAGAAAGGGATATTATTTTACATGAATGGTCCAAACAATTAATAAAATATACATGATAAAAAACAACTTTTCACAAGATAGAGAGTGAACTACATACTAAAGAAACACTTTTAGAAACCTATAAGGACAAAGAGAATTTTAGCGCAAATGCGCTAGTCCTGAATAAGAAACTAGATAGGATTGAAACAGATGTAATTAAAGTGAAGGAAAGAAAATTTACTAGGGATAAATGGGACTTTGAACAAGAAAACATCAAAAAGTGGACAAGATAATTTCATAGTAGTAATTATAAACAGGGGTGTAGTACGAGTTAATGATAATGTAAACATTGACAGTGCTTACACCTACATAATTATTACGATAGTGAAGAAAGCGACATGTAAAAAAACAACTACTTACCTATAAACAAATACACTAGAAATCCGATGTGGGGAGAGGGCGACACTTCCAAATGACGTAACTTGCAAGCGCGACTTTGTTTTTTTTTTAAAGCGGAAATGTACGAACACATTTAATTATGATAATATTAATTGTATTCCTAACCCTAAGCCCTAACCCCTAACCCTAACCCTTAACGTAAAGGTAATACCTACATGGGTCCGTGCGTTGCTGCTTTAAAATCCGAAATGTCCAATGTCGCGCTTGCAAGTGACATAGCCACGATGGCTTGGGCGCCATCGTGGCTGGACGCAGAGGTAAGAGGCTGCCACCACCTTTGAGCCAAACACCCTTAAAACATCGGGTTATATCTACATATAGACCAGCTACCCTCCCAACGGGCAATACTGGGATGACCAGAAAGAGAGAGAGGGACATCCTTCTTTGCCTTGGGCCTGTCCAGCCATCTGGAGACCGCGGACCCGCTCCCTCCCTCTGTGGGCTCCAACTGCCTGACCACCTTGGCTGTTAGCGGCAGTGATCCCGCTGGCTATCCGGCACCCTCCCCTGAGAGATTTGCGACGTACTACACAGCCAGCTCTCCCGCTTTGCATCGCCCGTGCTGCTTCAGTGACATAGGAACTAACATCCACTGCACGCTCTCTGGCTGATACTGAGCGGAACTCCCCCCACACCCAGGCACAGGCTGTTATTTGGGGCAAACTAAGGAGACAACCAAGTGACCGGGAGGCGTCATCTTGCCTCTCTCTCACACCAAACGCTGAAATTCAGCTTCCACACAGAACTTGTACCACCTAAAGATGTTTGATAACAGCCAACTGCAGAACCCATCTATTGGAAGCGCTGCACGTGAGTACTGTGTACAGTATTAACACAGACATATAATCTCTCACAACATAACCATCTGTGACTGTTTGTTTTATCATCATCAGCTATTTATATAGCGCCAATTCTGCAGCACTTTGCAGAGAACTCACATTAGAGCCTGTCCCATTTGAGCTTACAGTCTAAATCCCCTAACATACATGCACATACAGAGAGAGAGAGACTAGGATCAATTTGATAGTAGCAAGTTAACCTATGAGTATGTTTTTGGACTGTGGGAAGAAAACCAGAACACACGGAGGAAACCTATGCAAACATGGGAGAACATACAAACCCTTTGGCCCATTAAGTTGTGTGTAATTCTGCCTATATTGCACTGTATTAGCATCACACTTGCAAAATTCCAAGGCCTCTGCTGCCATCTAGTGGCCAAAGATAAAAATACTAAACTTTATTCAACATCACCTATTAACACACCTGTCCATTATTTAACCCAAGACATGCTAACATCCAGCTCCTTAGCTGATTACCTGCACGTATGTTTTGATCTACGTCACCATGATCCACAGCAAGTGAAATCCTGAGATATACGAGAGGAGAAACCCAGCTTCCCTGCACAATATAATTACTTGTTTGCATACAGTTGCCCACCTTGATAAGCCTCACACAGCAGCCATTTATATTACCTGATTTATCCTGATCTAATTTGTTTGCGTTACAGCTTAGCTTAATTTACAATTTAGTTTTATCTGTAATGATGTCTCGTCAACAAGGGAAAGCTGTGTCCATTTCTAAGCATTCAATTTTGGCAGCTTAGGAAAAAGCTGGCACGCGGTCTAAAGTAACTTCGGATCCTACAGATGAGAGTTCGAATTCAGACGGAACCTATGTCTCTACCACCCCACTTACAGGTAATAATGTTGTAGCCATAGTCACTAAAACTATTCAATCTGAATCTGAAATGAGAGTGAATGTTTCAGAACTTCCTTCAGATACTGCAGAGCTGGGGGCTCGTATTGACACTGAAAACCAGCTAGGCGCAGTTTGTTGCCACCAACAATCTACAGACACAGAGATCACGGAGATGAGAGCAGAAATGGATGTCTTTAAAGACCACCTTGAAGACCTGGAGAATCTTAACCAGCACAACAACATTAGACTCAAGAATGTTATTGAAACTGTTACGCCTGATGCCATACCGCAATATTTGGAATGACTGTTCTTGCACTTATTACTAGACATCTCTAAAGAACTACTTCTCCTTGATAGAGCACACAGAGCTCTTCGACCTGATCCTAACCCAAATCAACCCCTCAGAGATGTTGACATTTGCTTCCATTATTTCAAGACTAAAGAACAAATATTGGCCTCATCTGGAAATATTTCTGCCATCTCATATGCCGGCTTTCAAATACAACTGTGTCAGGATCTAGTTCCCTCCACGCTCCAGGAACGCAGAGACTTAATGAACATTTAATCTAGTATTTAAAGGCACTTTGGGACCACTCGGTCAAATTCAAATGGGGCTTCTCCTTCCAACTGTCACAAAAGATGGCCTTAATCACTCCATAAAGACACCAGTCCAAGGACTGGACCTTCAAAAGCATTTTGTACTCTTGCCTGACCCTCCTTTAGATGAGAATACCACTGCCTCTACCTTGCAACCTAGATCACTTGCTCCTACTCCAGAATGTCAGCAGGTCTGAGATCTTCAGGTGACCTCGCTACAATCTCACTAACAATCATTACCTATAAAACATAGGTTAAAGAATTCTTAACACATTACTATGACTCACTCATATAGATATGTATATCTTTGTGTTTATGGTCTCTCTTAGGTCCTCTATTTAAAAGTTGTTCTAGCTTAGACTTGTGATTCTACAAAGATGCTCCTCTCCCGGGTCCCTCGGAACTCACTCGTCACAGATATGGGCGAGTGAGGGCCGAGGGATCCCGGTGAGTGTTCTGATTTATATAATGTTTTTCAGTTCTATTTCTTAAATTTAAAGATTGATTAACTATTAAATTATGCAACTAACATTTTTTTCTTAGGTCAAATATTGTTTTTGCTCTTTGAATGTTTGCACTTGTTATATGTTTTTAATTGAAACTGTGCTTATACACATATATTCTCCTCTCGCTCTCTCTCTATTTTCATTCCTTCTCATGACGTGCCTATTCTACACACTTGCCCAAACACTACCCCCCGCTTAAAAGGAGAGTTCTCTCACAGCACCGTCTCTTTTTCTACATCGACCCTGTGCCCGCGTAAACCAGGGTCCAGTTCCTCACACCCCGCCAGACCTCCCTTCATATTCCTTCCCCATTCCACACCTCCTCATCCCCCCTCCTTACAAGTTCATGTCGCTAAGAATTTTAACTATGGACTCACCATTTTGACAAAATACCCACCATGTAACTGGAAATTCTATCCCTCAATGTTAATGGCCTTAATTTTCCCGTAAAAGTGCACTATGGCATTACAATATTTCAGACAACAAAACCCTGACATCATATTTTTACAGGAAACCTATTTCACCCCACCTCATCCATCATTGGCAATTAAACAATATCCACATGTTTACTACTCCATGTCAGATGCTAAACATAGAGGCACCGCCGTATTGATTCATAACTGAGTTCCACTTATGATCACATTTGAGCTCTCAAATGTCCAAGGCCGATATACAATACTAATGGGCACTCTGGATCGTGCCCCAATTGTCCTGGCATCAATCTATGCCCCTAATGTGTAGCAGGGTGTTTTTTATACCGACTTTTCCAGCACCTCCCGCAGGCTCACACGGGCATGACAATTGTGGGTGGGGTCTTCAATACCGTATTAGACCCGTTACTTGACCCCTCTACATCTGACTACACCTCTTCAAGCCATCTGACAGTCACGCAATCTACAGTCCCAACTCCCCCTCCACAACTTATACAATGCGTGGCGGGTTATGTATTCTACAGCAACAGATTGCACACACTTCTCTGCTCCCCATAATCTCTATTCTCGTATAGATTTCTTTTTTGTGGATCACAACACCACACAAGCGCTTATCAGACTCCAGGTTCTACCTGTGTCTTGGTCTGACCACTCAGCGATTGAGCTTGGAATGAGAACTGTCCTCCCACCTTGTGCTCGTCCTAAGTGTTGTCTCAATGAATCACTGCTATTTAATAGTGAAAATGTTCTTGAGGTCACGAAAGCATCAACGGATTATGTCACCCATAATGCCACTCTGGAGAGTTCACAAACAATTCTTTGAGAGCCCCATAAAGCTACTCTATTTGGTGTCCTGATTAATTTGGCAACACCTCGCAAACGTGTGGGAAAAAGACTGTATTAAAACCCTTGAAAACCAAAACCAAATAACTGATCTTACCGCCCACGATCACCAATATCCCAAAAAGCGTACTTATCAAAAGTTGCTTCCTTAAGCGGTCAATCAAATGAAATACTCTCTAAAACAGCAACTATCACACTTTTACGGGTCCGTCAACAAATTTATGAGAGAGGGAACAAGGCAGACACTCTTCTTGCACGCCATCTTAAAATGCGCGGTATATGTAATCTAATACTGCCCCTAAAAGCTACAGATGGCTCTCTTCTATTTGACCCAAAACTCATAGCACTAAGATTTCGAGATTATTATGCCGCTCTATACAATCTTCCACCCACAGCTACCGATCCTACACAGCTGAAAAATTACTTAAACACATATCTCTGCACATGTCATCTCCCCCAACTTACAAAAAAAAATCTGGAATCCCTTAATATGGATATTACATCAGAAGAAGTAGTACAGACCATCAAATCCCTCAAAAGGTGTCCAGCTCCTGGCCCCAATGGCTTCACTGGTCTTTATTATAAGAAATTTTGGGTTTCTCTGGTTTACATGCTCCTAGGTTTGTTCAATGTCATACCTGTATCCACAGGTATATCTCCAAGTGGATCATCAAATAGATATGCCACTGGGAGACTGAGTTGTGGAAGAAACAAAAAGGGATGATCAACTTCCTGTAAGGTCTGATGAGCCCCAAATATCTGATGAGGATAGTGAGGGATAAGTAAGGGGAGCAGTAGGTGGTTTTGTTACAGAAATTAAAAAACCCCTTATGGGTAAAGATTGTGCAAACATATCTGTAAGTAGCATTATCAGTGCTCCAAGATGGTCTGGAAAATCCCCTGATGTCCACTTCTTCCCTTAAGAACTATAACTACAGACCAAGACGCACAGTCCCTTGGACACAAACTGAATTGAATTTAATTGTTACTGAATGTAAAGATTATAGAACTAAACCTGCAGAGGTAATGATTAAATTGCAGAGATTATACAAAACACATAGTCCCACATTTTCAGATATATTGAAATTGTTTCATGCTCTGTTAACATCAGATGAACTTACTACTTTAAATATTTAGTGTAAGTGGAATGAGGCTAATTTTCATACCACTAGAAATGATGCAAGGGCTGATATTGATACACAGTGGGAACTTGCAATGGCAAAATTTAAAGAAATGTTTCCACTGAAAGTGGATTGGTCCAAAGTTTTTATGAATTTCTGATTGATACAGGAGCTGCAATATCAGTGATAAAAAATTGTAAATGCAGTAGGAATCGCTGGACAAGTTATTTCTTTAAAAGAAACAGAGACAGTTACAATCACTTTAGGTCCTATCACAGATAAACATTCTTTTTTTATTGGCAGCAAATGCTCCTTCTAATTTATTGGGTAGAGAATTGTTGTGTTCATTAGGGTGTTCAATATTTTGTACTCCTGGTGGAGTGTTTTTAGACATTCCTGAGATAAATAGACATGAAGTGCAGCTAACTCTTGACATGAATTCAAATATGCCTTTATCACGACACATATGAGATTCAGCACCTATGGTGCTACCAACCAGCTAAACAAAACAATAGATGACATGTTTGAACGTGTACCTAGTCAGTTATACAATACAGATGCAAATGAAACTGGTAAAATGAAAGTTAGCTCAATTTCTGTTAAATTGAAACCAAATGTAAGACTTCCCTCATTGCCTCAGTATCCTTTAAGGGCAGAAGCTAAGAAAGGTATTTTCCCTGTAATACAATCATTATTACAGCAAGGAGTTTGATTAAAACCCAAAGTCCATGTAACAATCCAATCTACCCGATAAAGAAGAGTGGTGGGTGGGCCTTTAGCCTGGTCCAAGATCTAAGGGCTATTAATGCAGTAGTTGAACCCTTATATCCAGTAGTTCCAAATCCTGTAACAATTCTTATGCAAATACCACCAGAAGCCTAGGTTTTCTCAGTCATTGATTTATGTTCTGCCTACTTTCCTATTCCTATACATGAGGATAGTCAATATCTGTTTGCATTTACCTATCAGGGTGAACAGTACACCTGGACTAGGATTATGAGTTATCATTCACTTTGTTTTGTCATGAACATTCAGGTCATGCTGCTGGTGTTTTAACACAGCCCCATGGGAATATCCCCAGGCCTGTTGCATATTATAGTAAGCAACTTGATCCAGTGGCTAGAGGGCTCCAAATTGTTTAAAATCTGTTGCAGCCACTGACTTGTTACTAGACAAATCTGCTGACATAGTTTTTGGAAATCCACTTACAGTACAAGTCCCACATGCAGTAGATGCACTTTTAAATTGCCATATGACTAGACATGTTTCAAATGCTAGACTAACAAAATGGGAATTGATTCTCCTTATGGCTCCAAATATTACACTCCTCAGATGCAATGTTTTAAACCCTGCAACCCTGTTGCCTATTGCTTCTGATATTGAATCTTATCAGATTCAAAGGGCGGGGGAGGTATATTTGGATACAGGTGATAATGATTTGGCATTAAATGAATCAAACGAGGAGAATACACATAAGAGTGAAAGTCAGAATTTTACACATTTTGCTCATGAGCCACATGATTGTGTTATGTGCATGCAGCAAACTACTGCATTAGGACCAGATTTAAAAGAAATACCATTGCAGAATACTGATTTGATTTTCTATGTAGATAGGAGATGTCATAAAAAAAATGACACAGGATCATTACAGTCAGGATTTGCAATAGCGGATGATAATATGACTGCATATTCTGAAAGTTTATCATCTCCGCATTCTGCTGAGATTGCCGAATTAAAAGCATTAATTAAAGCTTGTCAATTGGCAGAGGGTAAAACAGTAAATATTTATACAGATAGTATATATGGGTTTGGTGTCGTTCATGATTATGCTGAAATATGGTGACAAAGAAATTTCATCACAGCTAATGGTACACCTGTTACTCATTATGAAATTGTCAATGAATTACTTCATGCTATTCAGTTACCAGAACAGGCGCCAGTTATTAAATGGCAAGCGCATATAACAGGACATGATGAGGTAACAAAAGGAAATCATTAGCTGCTTAAGAAAGCAGCAGCAAGAGACATTGCACAGATTGTTGAAAAAACTGAAAACCTAAATTTTGTATTACCTGATCAAACTGAACTAATTGAGCAGGATGTCAAATTGATAAAGATGGACTGTGGCGTGGAAAGGGAGGTAAGCCTGTAGCTCCCAAAGCGCTCTTGCCAGCAGTTGCACAAATGAGTCATGGATTACCCCATGCAGATAAGACTGCTATTAAGAATATAGTCCAAATATATTGGTATGCACCTGAATTTTCAGCCATAACTGCCAGGTAGGTGTGCTTTATGTATTATCTGTCTACAGAGTAATGCAAGGAAGGAAGTAAAATCAATACCTAATCACCTGCCACCAACTCACGGCCCGATTCAAATAATTCAAATCAATTTTTATCCAACTTACTAAGTGTAGGATGTTAGAAATTGTATTAATATGTGTTGATCAATTCTCCAATTGGGTTGACGGTTATGCAGTTGCGAAAGCCACCGCTAATGTTACAGCTAAAAAGATTGTACAAGAATTTGTATGTAAATACCACAGGTAATTCCTTCTGATCAAGGTCCTCGTTTTATTGGATTTGTTTTTAAGCAAATGTGTGAATTGTTAGGTATAAAACAACAACTTCATGTACCGTACCATCCACAAAGTATTGGTAAAGCTGAGAGATACAATGGAATTATTAAAAATAAACTGTCTAAGATATTCAAGGAAACAGGAATGTAATGGCCTGAAGCATTGCCAATAGTTTTACATGCTATCAGATTAACCCCTCGAGTTCCTCTCAATTTATCACCATATGACATTCTGTTTGGAAAAATTCCTAATTTGACTCTGAATTGCAATACTAGTTAAAGCCAAGTTAATGATGTGACTGTTAACTACATTATATCGTTTACTAAACAGTTGAGACAGATTCAAGCTGCTGTGATAGGCACACAATCAATTCCAATTGACGGGCCCTGTCATAATCTGCATCCCGGAGATTGGGTGATGAATAGTAGTTTCTTGAGATCTGATTCGTTGACTGATCGTTGGGAAGGCCCAAATCTCGTGTTATTGACAACGCCAACCACGATAAAGGTCAAAGATAAAAGCACTTGGATACATGCTTCCCATTGTAAAAAGGCAACCAATCCTGATCAAATAATAAGATAATTATATATTCTACAAGTAAGGGATATTTCTGACACCATAATAATGTCTTAGCCCTTACAAAGGCAAGATGCTCACCTCTTGATGAAGTCAGGGGATGAGAATCTTGTGAAGAGGAAAAGACAAGAGACGGAAAGAAACTGGTATTCAGAGTTGATAGGTCCTCAACCAAATTTTAAATTATGGTCATTGTTATTTGTTTTAACATTAATTACATTTGCAATTTTCTTGAACTGTATGTTTACAGCCCTGTAAATGGACAACAGAACAATAATGGAACAGCTTTGGAAAAGAGAGGTAAAGGGGAGACTAAATCACATGAGTATTGCAAAGATTTATCTAGAAATACAAGCATGTATTTGTAAATATTGTGAGCGTCATTCAGAAAGACAAGGCAAACAATGGTGCTCAGATGATCCTAATTTTTTTAGTGATCAACATCTTATAATGTATTTCATCAATTGATAGAAAAAAAGCTTAATACCAGTGAGTGTTGGGTTTGTACTCAAGTACCTTATAGACATCATAATGTTGGACTTATACCGTTTCCCATAAACGAAAATAAATTAGGTGAGAAGAAATGTGGTAACAAGACAAAGGGAGGGTATAGTACTACCATGCCACCACATATACAATTGATAAAATATTATAATGTAATACATGAAAATATAACATGTTATAATAAAACTGATAATCCTACAGTTCAACAGAAGGGAGTGAATCATAATGTACCGAAAATATATTCAGGAGCAATAAAAGAATGTTTGAGGATTGTACAGTTTAACAACTTAAATTTAATTGAAGAACTAATCAATGTAACATTGAGTGGAAATGCAACTAGGTGGACGAGACATTCTGTTAATCGGACCACTTGTGAAATGGGCTATGAGGCAGCTCATAGTTTAATGTCTGATATACCATATACACTTCCTGAGAATTTGTATTTCATATGTGGAAGGCGAGCATATAAATGGCTACCTCCAAATTCTGAAGGTATATGTTATATTGGAAAATGAATTTCTAGTACAATTGTCATGGAACATAAGGATCTGATTGATATGATCACTCAGAAAATAAACCATAGAATGAGGAGATCTGTAAAAACTGTAAGTACTAAATATAAACATCTTTTTAAAATAGGACTTTCAGTCAAAGTAAAGGTAGGTTTTGAAAATTATTTCACTCATGGACATATTGGATATTTAAACAATATCCAGGCAATTGAACAATTAGCTGATTTGTTGGGTAACATTGCAGAGATTTATGATGACACTTTTAGGTATGTTTCCAAAGAGCTTCAAGCTTATAAAACTGAATTAATTCAATATAGATTAATATTAGATTATTTAACTGCACGAAGTAGTGGATATTGTCACACATTAGAAACTGTTTATGGTGAACATTGCTGCAGGTATGTAACGAATATAACAGACAATCCAGAGGAAGAAATATATCACAAATAAAGGATAAATTCAGAATAAACCATAATGATCAAGAATCTGAAAATGATGACTGGTGGGAAAGTTCCTGGTAGAATCCTTCTACTTGGTTTACAGGTATATTTTCAGGAGTGTCAGGATGGTGGAAAGGATTATTATGGACATAAGGAAAATATGTTATTATTATTTTTTTTAATAATATGTGCATTCATTTATCTACTTTTAAAATGTGTTCCAGGTATATTAGGAAAGTTGTGCAAGGTTGGAACGAATGCTTTACAAATTAATGTCGTCTCAAAATCACAAGGGAAAGTCTCAATTGCATTGAAAAGTATCAAGGAAAATAGGATATTTGTACCACAACTTAAATGAACATTTCTCTCTTGATAGTTAGATTTTTATATATATTTGTACAGTAGAGGATGTTACTGTCCTTTTCACCTTGTTTTGGAATTTTTTTTGTATTTAAAATGTTTTTTTAGTTAAAGGTTATAGTGTGTGAATTGCATTCACAAAAGGGAGGGATGTAACAGAAAAAATTATGGTACAAATATAAGTTGGATAAAATATTATTAATGTATTATATGTGTTTAGATAGAATAGTTGAACTGTCTGTATTTCTATGTACTCTGTACAAGGATTAAATTCATTCTATGTGTCTTAGAATAAATAGGGGGCATCATTGTATACAGGGTGTTCAAATAGATACCAGATGTTTTAAGTAGGCATAAGCTTTAGGAATGTAAAAGGTAACATATGCCTCTTGACCTAAGCATACAGGTTTTCTGCTTGATGAAATATCTGTCAAAAAGCATTTATAATTGATTTATTTACTTTTGTAGTGTATTATTTCAAAGTATGTGATATGATTAGTGACGTCTGTTAGGAGGGTTGGATTTTTATGTATATAAGCTGTGTACATTGAATAAAGAGGCAGTCTTGCTCTGTTCTGAACTAAGACTCATGCATTGCATTACAGAAGAATAAAAGAACTTTGCCATTTCCACACTTAATGCTTTCTGAGTGCTTTATCACTCTCATTTACTGTATGTACACAATAATGAAAAGTGCATTTTGCACTTAGAAGTCGAACTCAGGTCCAAATCTACATCAGCCCCTAAGTGACTAAAGTCAGTGTCTGAGCATATAGAATGGACTTTTACTGATATATGGCAACATGCACTGAGAGAGAGCTGTGCTAATTTGCAAAAAAAGGAAAAACAGAAAAGATTAATATGGTTTTATATTCAAAACATCTCATGGTCAGCTTGCTTAAAATTGGCCAATAATGACGAGCAGGATACAGAGGAAATAACCAATTCACAGACACATCATAAATGTCAACATAACAATGTTTTCTTTACTTACAAACACTGAGCCCCAAAAAGATATACCAAATGGGAAAGTAGTAGAATATGTGGAGCAAACCAGCCCAATACCCAGACCAATCTCCAAGACGGCTGCAACAATCAACACAATCTAAGAGGTAAAAAAAACATCAGTCAGATTTTCAAAATCTCCAACTTTTTATTCATATACAGTATATACCACATATTATTTTTGTATTTTTTGATCAGACTGACAGTTCAGGAGTACAAAGATGTCAATTGTCGCAGCCCAGGCTTCTTGAGGTCCTAAAATACTTGTCATTGGCTGAACTTTTTTGCTAGCAATCCCAAGGTTTTTGTTATTATCAACTGGTGAAGGTCGCCCTTATACTGGAGTTAAAGATAGGTGCACTTTTAATAAAAGTATTTATAAATTATTTAATAAAGTAATTAGGCTTAATCACCAAATATCATGACATTCTGTGGTAAATTGTTTTTTTACTATGGTAATCCTGTGTCTTTTCTAATAAGGGCTGAATGGTTGGAACCCTCCCCTGGTACTCCTTTCCCTTGATGGGATTGGGTCTCCTGAGAGCAATGAGGGGCCCACACTACCCACTAACTCTTTCACTATGACATGCCACTGCCTCAGTGGGACTTTCAAATGTCATTACATGAGTGGGCTGAATCAACAGCGGTCCAGCATCTATTCAGGTAAAAAGACTATACTAACTTAAAAAAAAATCTTTAGTCAACTCTGATTGGCTGCTGAAGTTCATTGCGCAAATGTAGACAAAGCTGTCTTTGGCTGCACTGGCTGCTTTTCCTGAATGAAGACCTGAGGCCAGTGCAAACATTTGTTTTGGATGTCTGTGCAGTTGAATGTGAACCAATGGCACCAATGTAAAAGGGGTATAACAGAGAATAAATACGCCTAAAAGATTCACTAACAAGGGAGCTGCACACTTCTCTAGATTCTCTAACAAAAATATATGCAATAAATAAAAACAAATGTTTTCAAAGCCTATATTTACTTTTAGACACTGATGCGGCTTATACACATAGGGGCTCATTTAGCGTTGGGCACATTGATTTTTATGTGTAAGATGTGCGTTTTCTGCAGAGATTCTCCAATATCTGCCACACTTGTCAGCTGCACAAAAACAACCGTATGGATACATCAATATGTTAGCATAATGGTGATTTTCATCCTCTTCCTCCAGGAGAGGCGGAACGTGGCCAATCAGTGGCAGGCATACATAAGCTCCATACAGTAAGGGCGTGTTTTATGCAAATGTGATACAACTAGAGATGGACGCATCTTTTAGCAGGCATATCTCTTGCAGGTAGTGGAGGACTGGTGAAACGCTATGCAATGATGATGACTATCTAGCTGCTGATTGGCTGATTGCGTATTGACCCCTCCAGCTTATAGTACTTAATTCATTAGCTTTGCAGCTATATTTAGTTGTGGTCATCTAATAACATTACTTGATTGTAATTTCTATTTGGACTACTGCAAAATTCTCATTTGTTTTTTAAACAACAGATGTTTTGGTGTTTGTATTTAGTTACACTTTATATGGAGCAGGTGGCTTTCACATTTATTAATAATGTGACAAGACAATATTCTGACTTTTGTGTATGACCCGTCATTACATTAGTATGTTGAGTACAAATAGAGTAATGTAATATTAGCATTTACTACTAACTCGGTCAAGCCACATATCTACGCTGTCATTGGGTGTAGGTACGCCTGATGTACGCCTTATACACCTGACATATGCATGACACATATATCACTGTTTTAGGGCTACACCTTGTCACAGGTTGGCAGGAACTGTGGCCTATTTGTTGATATTTATGCTGCTAAGCTAGGAGGCACAAAGTCTAAATGTGCCTCTAGTCTTCGCCAGGGACCCCAGCAAGGGAGTTTGGAGTTTGCTGCAGAAGACGCGCAGGTCGTGGCCCTCCTAGTTAGCCACCAGTGAAGCAGAGGGTGAAAAAACGTGGTCGTGCAATCCGGGGCAGGCTGTGCGAGCAAAAAGATACCAAAGGATTAGACAATAGCGAGGTCAGAAAGCCGAAGGACAAGCACACGCCAAATGAGAACCAAAAGCAAGGTAAAGTATAGCAAGTTCAGGAGCCAGAAGGTCAGTCAGGATGCAAGGAAGCAGATAGGAGTGCTGGAGCATAAGCAGACCTTGAACATTCTTAATATAGTGTAAAGGTGAATCTGATTGGTGGCAGTGTGAATCGGCGGCAGAACAGCTGAACGTCGCAAACGAAAGAAGGAGAGTGTCCTGTTGCCTAGCAACGGATATGCAAGAATACTGTGCATGTGCCAGCTGGGCGCCGGACCAGGAAGAAGAGGAGCGTCCCATCGCTAGGCAACGGGACACAGCTGTGTGGCAAAAGAAGGCGTCCATCCCTAGCACTGAATGGACGTGCGGGGATGGTGCCTGACATACACATCTTGATATATGTAGGACTCCACAAACCTGCATGAGTATGCTTATTTCGATATGTTCTGTCTCTCTCATTCTGAACGCAAATGCGCCCAACTCTAGATGAGCCCCATAATGCACATTGTGTTGTTTCAGCAGACGTCTGTGTTCCATCTTTACATTAATACAAAAGGTGAATGAATTGGTTAGGAAAAATAAATGTTTTATTTGCCTTTGCAGACACTTACCCCCAGAGCTTTGGGCTTGGCTTTCAGAAATGTTGTGTAAAAAGGGGATGATGAATCTGTATGTTGTGGTGCAACAGCAGTAAGTATCCACTGTGGTGCCACAGGAGGAACATTCCACACATGAGAGACACTGTATGCAGGGGGTGGGGGGATGAAATTCTGGGCAGAGGTCATTATAGGTGCATTCATATTGGGAACAGCGGAGGAAGCATCATTCAGCAAGGTCTTGTCGGTATGTGTTGTGCCTTCACCGACAGCATTCATGATAGAAACTGAGACAGAAAACAAACAGTAAGTAACATTTATGCAAAAGAAATAACTGAGCAATCACAATAAGAATAGTTTCTCATTTCCTGCCTTATAGGGAAACAGTCATAAAAAGTCTTTATTTGTAATTAATGTTGCAAACTGAAGATGTCCAATTTAAGTTTTTCTCTCTGGTCAGTTGATTCCGAATTATTGTGCCTTATTCATTAAGGAAGGTAAATCCCAATATGCTCCGTATTTTTCGTACAATTTCTCTGTGCAGGCCCCGATACAAACTATGCGCCAGGTAATGCAAGTGCATGCAATTAATCTTCGAACACAAAGGACGCTTCCAGCAGCCTACCATATCAAGGCGGAATGGGGGAGGGAAGAAACGTACAGTTAATGTACAGTATGGACGTGCCAAAGCTGAGCGCATGCACATCCATCCGATACAAGGTCTGAGCGTCTCTTAGGTACATGATTTTTAGCTATATCTCTTGCACCAGCTACAGGACAGGTGTAGGTGTGATTGACAGCAGGGTCGGACTGGTCTGCCAGGGAGCTGGGGTATTCCCCAGTAGGCCCCGAAGTCTGATGACTCCGCCCCCTTCATTGTTGGGGGGAGCACTTCCTTTTTTTTTTTTTTTTTAATACTTACCTCATCGCAGCACTGGTGTCCCTCCTTCCTCCTCCCTGTTCTGTTCCCATTGACATTAAGTGAGAAACGGCGTAGAGAGGAGCCAGTATGCAAGAAAAAAGAAAGAAGTCAGAAGACAGAAGACAAGAAGAGAAGAAAAGAAGCCAATAGGAAGGTAGCGCAAAGGAACGGATGCAAGGGGAGGAAAGCAGAAAGGTACAGAGTGATGAAGAAAGGGGGAAGCAGAATGGCACATAGTGATGAAGAGGGGGGAGCAGAAAGGCAAATAGTGATGAAGAAGGGTGGGCAGAAAGGCACAGAGTGATGAAGGAGGGGGGAAGCTGCATTGCACAGTGTGATGAAGGTGGGCCAGGTGAAGGGGGGGAAAGCAGCATGGAGCTTGCAGTGTGATCATAAGGAAGCACTGCGTGGTGATTATGAAGGGGCACAGCAATGTGTGTGTGATGGCACAGGAGGCATGTGGCAATGTAATGTGTGTGATGGCACATGGGGCTTGTGGAAATGTAGTGTGTTTGATGGTACAGGGGGCTTGTGGCAATATAGTGTGTGTGTGGTAGGTGGTGGCTAATTAATTGGGAGCTATTAATTGAATGTGGGAGTGAGTTTGGGGAGAATGATATCTATTTATTAAATGTGAATATGAAATATTTAATGGCAAGCAATGGTTGCGGGAAATAGGTATATTTATTAAATGTAAATACTATTAATTTATAGCTGGGGCTGTTTGGAGAGAGGGAAATAGGTTTATTTATTAATTGGGAATACTATTACTTTTATACTGAGGCTGGAGCAAGGCCTAATTATTAACCATGGGTGCTATTGATTTAAGGCTGGGGTTGGTTGGCATTTTCTAAATGTGCCAATTTTTATTTTTCTCAAATAGAGCCCCCAACATTCCAGGCTCCAGACAAGCCGCAACTAAAGAAACCAACAGCCAAAGGTGGTGAAAGTGACAAGAACATGTAGGAGAGAAAAGGATAGATGTGATCCTCGCAGGCTAAGTGTTTAAACACTTAGCCTGTGGGATCCAAACATTGTCACTTTAAGGGCGCACTGACGTGAAACTGAAGTGCAGGATAGCTGGCTCTTGGGAATGACTGCCTGTCAGCATGCCCTGCTATCGGAAACCTGAATCTTCGGTTTTCAGGTAAGTCTGTTTATATTGGATTAGTTTTTTCTTTAAATTGGAATTTTGGTGTAGGTGTGAAGCGTGTCGGGGTTCTCGTCACCGTTAAGACGATTACCACCAGTCTCCACAAGAGGCATGTGCAGCAGTCACATGTCATCCATTGATATTTCATGCTACATTTAGTCAGTTAGCATGACTAGAATTTGAAGCTACTGATATCTATTATTTGTAGTATAATTGAAGCCTAAATAAGAACAAGCACATGAATGTAGGATTATTTAATCCAAAAATAACACAGTAGAAGCTCATACTTTTGAGCAAAAAGTAATTTATGTAAAAAGATAACTATACCCAGGGGCAAGATCAGCAATTGACAACTTTTACCTTTTACCAAAATATTAAAATTTCTATATATAAACAATGCCTATATCATGTTGCTATAGAAAAGTCTAGAAGTCACACATTCAGTATGTGCAAAATGGATGTGTACATACTTGTGCTTTGCTAGAATACAGCACATTCCCTTATATTGTATGCACTGTTCCTGATCTAGATGAGAGATGTGATCCTCCCATGCACTTTCCTATGAAATCCATTGTAAATGCCATGTTTAATCAAAGTAACAAGCGTACATAAGGATTATAATAGTGTCCCTTTAAATCCTGCCTCCCCTGAGATATTTGTTTCCCAGGACCTGTCACCTTGAGCTGCGGCTGATAAAGTTTTACATCAGCCTGGAGGTCAGTCATACTCTGACTGTGATGTCTCTATCAGCATTTCATCCTACATGAGATGTAAAGAAACCATGAAGTTTGAGACACTGTGCCAAAGGATGATAAAAATCCAGCATTGAAGAGACACAGTCAGGGCTTGAGACTCAAAGCACTGCTGACCTAAAATACATGTGCAAATCAAACTGAATGAACTAATAATTTTATAATATATCTAACTATTTACTATGTGTGAAATGGACTCCTTTTAAATACCAATTCATATCACTCAACAGTCTCAATGTTTGGTGACAAAACTCAGTTCAGCAGCCGAAAAAGTACAGGACTTGTCAAAACTGGGGGAGTGGGAATATTGCTATTTGGTAGCATAGTTTCATTGCATTAGAGCAAAGCCTCACTAGAACTGGTCATGGCCTAAAATGTCCCAATTTCTAAATAGTAAATGTTGGGAGGTTATTATTATTATGACACCGATATATTGTGATAGCATTGATACCAGCCATATTTAGCATGGCATAAAAAATAGTCAGGAGCCATTTTCTCGAATTGCAGCTCACATCATGTGTCGAACAAAGCTTGTTTACAACATCTACTCCGCCTTTTGACAAGTTATAAAATGTATTTATTTCCGGTTTCTTCCTTTGTCCGGTTTACTTGTCAATTTTTTCATCGTGGTGTAGACTTGACATAACCAAAACCACCTTATTCTTGGTTATAGCTTAAATCATTACAGCTATACGCAACAAGAGCTACAGTCACTGCAAACAGAGCTATATTCATTGCAACCACACAGCGAAATAGCAATATACACAAGGCACAAAAGCTATAACCACCAAATACAAAAGAGCTATACATAGGTGCAAATGCAAAAGAGCACCAACATACCCTGCACAGAAACCGCAAAAGAGCTATAACATGAATGATTACAGCAGCAAAAATGTAGATATATTCTGCTCCCCACCCTCTCTTTCTCTCTACCCTCACCCTTTCTCTTCCCCACAGGCATATCAAGTTGCATATAAACAGATGAAAAAAAAGACCAGAAGAAACCACAACGACCCAATTCAACAGACATCAACCTATATAAGGTAAGCCAAGACTGACCACCAACATCACCGACACACCCAAAATAACTCTCACTACACCCAAAGTTGCACTACGGAAACACCCCACTGAGAGGTTTGGCAACGTTGCATACCTAAGTATTAATATACTCGTAATTTAAAATGCATTATGACCCAACTTCAATGATCCCGGTTTAAATTATTGCCCATATATTCATAGTGGAAAAAGAATGTACTACTAAGTAGATTATCAGATATAAGTGATGGAACTGGATTTTCATGTTTCTGCATCTTGGCTATCAATGTATTGCAATGCATAGGGCCAGGGTTAGAAATAAGAGGGTCTTAGGCAGAAATGGCTAAATTTCCTGGACATTTATCTTCCATAATTCAGATATAAATCTTTAATTGTTAAATGTAATGAAAAATAAATCAAAACGTATGCTATGTTGAAAATAGAGGTGCATTACCACCAAGGAAGGATTAGAGATGTTTACGTTACCATGGTTTAATCAATAGGATCCTCAAATGGCACTAAGCTAACCCGAAAAAAAAGAAACAGATCAGGATGAAGCTGGTGGGTAAACATATTAAAATAAAAGTAAATGGCACAAAATGCTAGTGGATCAATGTATTAAGTTGCTGCAATGGTTCAAAAAGACGGCATTCAAACAAATAAAAGTAAAAAATAAATAGCACTCCACTGCCACAAGAAAGCACTGCATCTGTTTCCTGCATGCATTGGCTAATAGCCCCTTTTCCTCTCAAATTGGCAAATTGCCATGTACAATGTCCAAGTCGCTGCCTAAATCTCTGGACACAAACACATATGCATGCAAACAAAACAATATTGACCATAGTTACTCTATACTGATCATCTCACAGTTCATCTCCCTGAGCTCCGGTAGAGATGTAACAGGAGAATATATGTGTGATTGTCAACATTAATGTTAAGCTGGTAACGCACTACAGGTTTTTCAACCAATTATCATGCCAATCACACAATAAACAACTGTTTGGTCCGATATATCGCATTAGTGTTTACACTCCCACAATCATGTTTTATCGTAACAAAGCACATTGTATCATTTGACTTTATAAACTTATTAAAAATCACTATAAACGATGGAGCGATGATGAGCAAATGTGGAAGTGTGTACGCAGTCACAACCAGCAGTCAGATATCTACGTACAGAGCCATGATCTTTTCAGCAGATGGTTATGACAGATGAAGAGCACAGATATGAAGATAAATCGTCTAGGTCAGTACACATAAATCTGTATGCTCATCGGGACTTTTAGTCGTTGGTAAAATTGTTACATAACTTTTTTATAGTGTATACCCAGATTTACTGTCAGTGTCAATTTTACTTACCTTGGAGCACTACAATCTATATCATGTCTTGTTTAGTAAATGTGATTCTATTTTTTATCTTAAATGCCACTGCAGCCTGTATGCTTTATATTGCTCACAAATATATAATAATAAATAAATATAAAATTATGTATATTTCTGTCAGTCTAATGTAGGATGCAAATATATAACTATTGATTGATGACTTTAAAATTAGGTAAAATGAATAATCATCATCTAATAGTTTGAAACCGTGATATATTTGCACACTTTTTAATAATACCTAAAAATAATATTTTGCCATAAAAACTGGACATCTTCTTTATATACAGTATATTTTTTTACTTTCCTCTGTAGTGTTCACATATAATAAGACAATTGTTTTTGGTGCTTGTCCAAAACACTGCACATATGTTTGTGTCTTGCAAAATGAAGACATATGTTATTGGTTCATATTTTGATCAAAACATTTAATCCCATTTTCTGTGATTCTATGGTTTTGTTAAAGAGTATACATTTGTCAGTATGTAGTGCCCATATAGCCATGTTTATATATTTACAATGCCAAAACCTTAGTTTTTCCTCCCTAGCCATTTTATTACTAATTTTCAGATCATTTTAAATTATAACATAAACATAAACACAATGATCAGCATATACTCACATTTTGCTGTACCTGTGCTTATATCAACTTCTTCTGTACTAAAATAACATCTGTCTGCATTGCTTCTATATAATCTCAGTTTTACCAACTTCTCAGGTTACATTCAGTAGGTGATATAAATAGCTGTTTTGTTGATCATATACAAAGTATGTTACCTGTGATGTGGAAAAAGCTATGTTACGGAAATATTTTACCTGTCCGATCACATATTTAACTGTTTTCTAAAACAGCATTCTTGCCATGGGAGGTACATCTTTGGCTCTGGAGTATGGTAACATTTCATTAGGGGTGACAGAATCATTTTGCTAGATAAACGCCAGAGTGCTTTAAAAGACCCTGGAAAGAATGTGGATGATGCTTGGTGGTCCTAAATCTAACCAATACATCACATATAATATACGGAACCAGGAGAATGTTTTCCTTGCCTGCTTTTTGTAGAAGTTACTGAAAAGGAACAGGTAGAAACCTGTCATAAGTATTGGTCAGTGGCCGACATCCCTGGTGGATGCATGAGAGTAACATAAGAGTAGCAGGTCCCAGTCCCGCCAAGAGTAGAGTGTCATAGCCCCACTGACAGTATTAGATTATGAGAAGGATATGCTGCAGGGTTACAAAAAGCCAAGCTACATTGGGAACTGTCATGATAAGTCTCACCTAAGTATGTGTGGCATGTGTCATGGCTATACGAAATTAAACTCTGGGACAATAAGCCTAAATTGGAGGGACCTGTTGCAAAGGCATGGAGTCTAATGAGGTGAAGGTTTTAACAGGAGCCCCTTTGAGGACGTGTGGACTTTGCTGCAAGTACCAAATAGGTCCCGGCCCTCTGAACGGCTTTCAGGCATGACTGGTAGGTCAGAAAGTACCAAGGAGAAGGAACAACCACAAGAGACAGGAATCGAGGATGGGTATAATGGTAGATGGAGTTATGGTAAATACCAGGAACAGACTGGAGATGGCAGATACCAGTAATACATTGGAGATGGCAGATAACAGGAATACTCTAAGATGACAGATACCAGGAATGCACTTGGAGGCAACTGATATCAGGACGGCACTTGGAGATAGTAATATGCAAAGGGAGCCATAACGGACAGAGAAGCAGGAGCTTAACTGACACAAAGATCTGGCACCTATCTATGGACACAGGTGCCTTAAATAATGCAGAGGATGGAGGAGTAAATTTCCTGTATAAAATGAAAGGATGGCCAAGGTTTTAAATAGCGGACATGCACATGTGCCCATGTACCCTTTTACTTTCAATGAGCTTGGCTGGGGTAGCAGCAGAAGAAGCTGCCAGAGCAGGAACTGCCCAGGAGTGAAGCTGTTTTGCAGAGGAAGAGTGCTCTGGACCCAGGTAGGTGCCTCGGCGTGTTCAGCATGGGGCAACATGTGGGTGTGAAAATATTAATCAAAGCAAACCACCTTGTCTGTCTAAAAATCATTAATATCTGCCAAAATTAGATCTCACACTCAATTTGAAATATCCAGCTCTGCCACCACTAAGCTTAGATTCAAGATCTGACATTTAGTAAGTCTTCACTTACTTCCTGGTATATTCCAAAAAAAATCACAACCTAAATAAATTAGAGATGCTGTGAAGCAGACAATTCCCTACATTTATTTTTGTAGCATTTATAAAAAGCAAGCCTGGCTTTGTCCAGGACACAGACATTTGTGTGGGATATATTTATAACTATGCTATACACCGATCAGCCAAAACATTAAAACCACTGACAAGTGAAGTGAATAACATTGATCATCTCATTAACCTGTCAAGGAGTGGGATATATTAGACAAAAGTGAACAGTCAGTTCTTGAAGTTGATGTGTTAGAAGATAGGAAAAAGGTGCAAACGTAAGGATCTGAGCAACTTTGACGAGGGCCAAATTGTGATGGTTAGATGACTGGGTGAGAGCATCTCCAAGCTGGCAGGTCTTGTTGGGTGTTCCCGGTATGTATTGGTTAGTACATACCAAAAGTGGTCCAGGGAAGGACAACTGCTGAACCGCCCACAGGGACATGGACACCCAAGGCTCATAGATGCGTGCAGAGAGGGCAGGCTAGACTATCTGGTCCAATCCCACAGGAGAGCTACTGTAGCACAAATTGCTGAAAAAGTTAATGCTGGCTATGAAAGAAAGGCGTCAGAACACTCAGTGCATCACATCTTGCAGCTTTTGGGGTTCCATAGCCGCAGACTGGTCAGAGTGCCCATTCTAACCTCTGTCCGCAAATTAAAGTGCCTACAATGGGCAAATGAATGCCAGAACTGGACTATGGAGCAATGGAAGAAGGCAGCCTGGTCTGATAAATAATGTTTTCTATTACATCTTGTGGATGGCCGGTTGTGTGAGCATCATTCACCTGGGGAAGAGATGGCACCAAGATGCACTATGGGAAGAAGGCAAGCCGGTGGCGGCAATGTGATGCTCTGTGCAATGTTCTGCAAGGAAACCTTGGGTCCTGGCATTCATGTGGATGTTACTTTTACACCAATCACCTACCTAAACATTGTTCCAGACCAAGTGCACCCCTTTATGGCAACTGATGCTAGTGGCCTCTTTCAGCAGGATAATGCACCCTGCCACACTGCAAAATCTGTTCAGGAATAGTTTGAGGAACAAAGACTTCATGGTGTTGTAACGCCCCCTGCGGGGAAAAGACAGGGACAGACGCAACACAAAAGAACTTGCCTTGAAAACGATGGTCACCTCCAGTCCGCTTCCGATTTCCCAGCTGCGATCCAATCCCAGCAGATCCGCAGCCGCAGTCACCTCCAATCACGTCCCTCTGAGATAGAGACAGAGATTACGGCCGTGCCTACCAGGTAAGGGCTGTCCGAGACTACGGCAAAGAACAAGGGCACAGTCAGTCCAAGCTCCTTGCCGCCTCCTCACTTTGTTCTTGCCAAGACGCGGGGGACTACAGGCACTGAAGGCCAAGACTAATCCGAGGACTAATCCCGCCTCAAGTACCTCACACACCTGCCGGTGAGGGCCTAACCGAAAGGGGGAATCGAGCGTGATACTCACCGGGACACTCCCACTTCCGATCCGGTTCTCCTGCACCTTCCCGACTCCTGCGGATGACAAGAACACACAGCCTCCCTCTACGCTCTCCGTGAGACTAAGATGGCACCCACAAAACTGGACTGACTACAACAGCGACCGACCCTAACAACGTTCTAATGGTCGGCAACGCAACTAAGTCAAACACTATGACTAACTAGGTGTGGTGCACTAACGGAACTGCTCACTTACACGCTACGGGGAACACCAGCCGGTGTTCACAGCCTAAACCGGAGGGCGGTTCCTAACCCCCTCACCCAGGTCGTACCAAGAAGCTGCCTTCTTGCTATGGAGTCACACACAGGCCCTAAGTACGGGTTCTTTAAGCCCGGCTGAGGCTCAGTAGAACAGCACACTAACCCGCGGGCCGACTGCCGCACGGAACAGCCGATCGAACAGAACCGCCCGACTGCCTGTACTCGGGTATCTCACACGTGTCCCTACGTCCGGAACCACAGGTCCACCTGCACGGAACCGGCCTTGAGGACCCTTGATCAGAACCACGGCCGCCCCTGGAACTGCCTCAAGGTGTGCTGCACTGCCACCAACTCACTCAGCCACCCCCTCTGGGTACCAGTGTGACCCCGGGGACCTAAGGGACAGGAAAACTACGTGTGTTCTCCCCTGACTATGTGTATGCTGGTAACTACACTTGTCCCCACAGCACGGGTTAGCACAGGAAAACCACAGGAACAAGAGCCTACCTTTAATGGGGGCCTGACGTCTTGCCCCTGGACACAGTTATGTAGCACACCCCAAAATACCGTAATGTAAACTACACTCGCCACACAGACAGAATAAATACAGTACTTTGCACGCTACTTACCCGAGCACACCGCTGTTAGCCAACCAGCAGGTTGCTACAGCACCACAGGAGCCTCCGCTCTACTGTACCTCCTAACCACGTGTGCTCACCTCACACAGGACCGCGCCTACACTCACAAGGCTCTCACGCCTCTACCACACACCACCAGGGCCTTATGCCCTACACACCATGGGTCTCTGCCCAGCTACACACAGAGCCTTGTGCTCTGATTAACGGGCCTCAGCCCCCTCTCTACCTCAGGGCTCTGAGCCCACTAACTAGGGCCTTGTGCCCTACTACCTAGGGGTCCTAGCCCCTGCCTGAGGCCTGTGGCCTCCCTAACTGACTGAGGGCCTTGTGCCCTTAATAGCATACGGGCTACTAGCCCCTAACCAGGCCCTCTGGCCTTCCTATGGCCTCTAGGCCACTAACTACCTAAGGGCCTTGTGCCCTTGTACCTGGGCTCTCACGCCCCTGTCTAGCTAATAGGGGCTTGTCCCCTTTATCATATATACTAATGGCCTACTGGCCCACTAACTTCGTTGGGGCCTAGTGCCCAGGTCCCTTGGCCTTGTGCCACGGGCCTTGTGCCCGACTGTGCCCACGGGCCTAGTGCCCGAATTAACGCTGAGTATACTTACCTGTTCTGCGCAGGATACTCAACTTGCCACGCCGTCTTCCGCTTCTTTCTCCGGGTCTTCCAGACCCTCCAGCCGGCGGCGCCTCTTCTCCTCTTCGGCGCTGTAGAGGGCTGCTTGGCGGGGGCGCTCTCAGCCCTTACAAGGGCTCTCCGCCGACGATCTCCGCTCCGGCGGCTTGATTGAAGTCTTCTGGCGGCAGGGTAGCTCACGGCCCTTACAAGGGCCCCCTGCCGCCGCTGCTGCTGGCTCTGCTGCTGGACGTCTTGAGGAGACGTCCTCTCTCTTCTCCGCCGACGGACTTCTGGCAAAATGGCGCCACCCGGCGACTTATATAGTCGCCGGCGTGACGTCATCAGCCGGCGCGAGCGCTGATTGGCTCGCGTCGGCGCCAATCTTTTGAATGGCCGGGCGCGAGCCGCGATTGGCTCGCCCATCCGGCCGCTGATTGGCCAGCGGGGAAAGATGAGCCCTGATTGGCTCATCCTTCCCCCGCGCACGGGACCTGCGGGAAAGAAGCCACGATACTCACCGCTGGATCGCTGGACGGGTGAGTACTTCTCCTCTTCTTTCTTCCTGCTGGGCACCATCGGGGACCTCTTCAGCCCCTCCAGGGGCACAGCGCTGGCGGCGATCTTCGCCCTCTTCATGGGCACCGGCTCCAACATCTTCTGTCCCTCCAGGGACACAGCGCTGGCGGGGGTCTTCAACGGAGACACCCCCACATTTCCGCCGCCTTTTTCCATTGTGGTCCCCACAATCGACGTCTTCTCCTCTACGTCCACCTCCAAGGGTCGCTTACCGGCATCCCTGACTTGCGTCCACCGGATCCTTCGCGGTAAGGCCTTCTCGCGCAGGATCCACACCATCCTGGCAACTTCCTCGCCCGAAGTCGGTATCCAGGGAGTCTCTTCCTCGGCGCCTGCCGGAACCTCCCATCCGTCCGATACCTCCTCGGTTGTGCGGGACGCTTCTTCAGAAGGTGACAACATCCACCACTCTCCAGCTGCGCTCTCTAAAGTACAGTCTTCTTCAGGCAGTACTTCTTCAGCAGCTCTCTCTTCCGGGGTACTGATGGCTTCCATCCTCTCAGGTACAACCGGGCAGACATCTTCACATGTCTCCGGACACAACGTTGCCCCGTGGAGGGTCTGCGCAGTTCTCCCTTCGTCTTCAGGGACCAACTCTTCCACAGCCACGGACAAGTCGTCTGACGTATCCGACGTCTCCAATACCCCAGCTCCAGCATCCGGCTGACGTGGGTATTCCTGTCGCGAATCTTGCTCGGACGAGACGATCTCCTGCGATCCAACAGTCAGCAGGCTCTGCCGATCCTTCCCTCCAGAACTCCGACTTCTCTTGAGACCATTGATGGAAGGCTTCCTCGTCCTTCCACTCGAAGACTTCTACGTCTTCCCATTCATCGGAGACTTCTTCGTCCTCCCATTCACCAAAGAGCTCCTCGGCAACTGGGCAGTGGTATGCGAAGTGTCCAGGCAACCCACACTTCCAGCACAGCATTTCTTCCACCTGTTGCCGTTTAGTACCTCTGTTCTTCTTCTTCCTTGTCTCACAACGTTCCAGGATTTGCTTCGTGAACGCTGCCACTTCGTCACGAGAGATGACACAGCTGTATCCCTCGTACAGCGGAATGATCCCCCGATGAGCCATCGTTGATCCTGCCGACTACGCCAAAATGTAACGCCCCCTGCGGGGAAAAGACAGGGACAGACGCAACACAAAAGAACTTGCCTTGAAAACGATGGTCACCTCCAGTCCGCTTCCGATTTCCCAGCTGCGATCCAATCCCAGCAGATCCGCAGCCGCAGTCACCTCCAATCACGTCCCTCTGAGATAGAGACAGAGATTACGGCCGTGCCTACCAGGTAAGGGCTGTCCGAGACTACGGCAAAGAACAAGGGCACAGTCAGTCCAAGCTCCTTGCCGCCTCCTCACTTTGTTCTTGCCAAGACGCGGGGGACTACAGGCACTGAAGGCCAAGACTAATCCGAGGACTAATCCCGCCTCAAGTACCTCACACACCTGCCGGTGAGGGCCTAACCGAAAGGGGGAATCGAGCGTGATACTCACCGGGACACTCCCACTTCCGATCCGGTTCTCCTGCACCTTCCCGACTCCTGCGGATGACAAGAACACACAGCCTCCCTCTACGCTCTCCGTGAGACTAAGATGGCACCCACAAAACTGGACTGACTACAACAGCGACCCGACCCTAACAACGTTCTAATGGTCGGCAACGCAACTAAGTCAAACACTATGACTAACTAGGTGTGGTGCACTAACGGAACTGCTCACTTACACGCTACGGGGAACACCAGCCGGTGTTCACAGCCTAAACCGGAGGGCGGTTCCTAACCCCCTCACCCAGGTCGTACCAAGAAGCTGCCTTCTTGCTATGGAGTCACACACAGGCCCTAAGTACGGGTTCTTTAAGCCCGGCTGAGGCTCAGTAGAACAGCACACTAACCCGCGGGCCGACTGCCGCACGGAACAGCCGATCGAACAGAACCGCCCGACTGCCTGTACTCGGGTATCTCACACGTGTCCCTACGTCCGGAACCACAGGTCCACCTGCACGGAACCGGCCTTGAGGACCCTTGATCAGAACCACGGCCGCCCCTGGAACTGCCTCAAGGTGTGCTGCACTGCCACCAACTCACTCAGCCACCCCCTCTGGGTACCAGTGTGACCCCGGGGACCTAAGGGACAGGAAAACTACGTGTGTTCTCCCCTGACTATGTGTATGCTGGTAACTACACTTGTCCCCACAGCACGGGTTAGCACAGGAAAACCACAGGAACAAGAGCCTACCTTTAATGGGGGCCTGACGTCTTGCCCCTGGACACAGTTATGTAGCACACCCCAAAATACCGTAATGTAAACTACACTCGCCACACAGACAGAATAAATACAGTACTTTGCACGCTACTTACCCGAGCACACCGCTGTTAGCCAACCAGCAGGTTGCTACAGCACCACAGGAGCCTCCGCTCTACTGTACCTCCTAACCACGTGTGCTCACCTCACACAGGACCGCGCCTACACTCACAAGGCTCTCACGCCTCTACCACACACCACCAGGGCCTTATGCCCTACACACCATGGGTCTCTGCCCAGCTACACACAGAGCCTTGTGCTCTGATTAACGGGCCTCAGCCCCCTCTCTACCTCAGGGCTCTGAGCCCACTAACTAGGGCCTTGTGCCCTACTACCTTGGGGTCCTAGCCCCTGCCTGAGGCCTGTGGCCTCCCTAACTGACTGAGGGCCTTGTGCCCTTAATAGCATACGGGCTACTAGCCCCTAACCAGGCCCTCTGGCCTTCCTATGGCCTCTAGGCCACTAACTACCTAAGGGCCTTGTGCCCTTGTACCTGGGCTCTCACGCCCCTGTCTAGCTAATAGGGGCTTGTCCCCTTTATCATTTATACTAATGGCCTACTGGCCCACTAACTTCGTTGGGGCCTAGTGCCCAGGTCCCTGGGCCTTGTGCCCCTACTTCACGGTGCCACGGGCCTTGTGCCCGACTGTGCCCACGGGCCTAGTGCCCGAATTAACGCTGAGTATACTTACCTGTTCTGCGCAGGATACTCAACTTGCCACGCCGTCTTCCGCTTCTTTCTCCGGGTCTTCCAGACCCTCCAGCCGGCGGCGCCTCTTCTCCTCTTCGGCGCTGTAGAGGGCTGCTTGGCGGGGGCGCTCTCAGCCCTTACAAGGGCTCCCCGCCGACGATCTCCGCTCCGGCGGCTTGATTGAAGTCTTCTGGCGGCAGGGTAGCTCACGGCCCTTACAAGGGCCCCCCTGCCGCCGCTGCTGCTGGCTCTGCTGCTGGACGTCTTGAGGAGACGTCCTCTCTCTTCTCCGCCGACGGACTTCTGGCAAAATGGCGCCACCCGGCGACTTATATAGTCGCCGGCGTGACGTCATCAGCCGGCGCGAGCGCTGATTGGCTCGCGTCGGCGCCAATCTTTTGAATGGCCGGGCGCGAGCCGCGATTGGCTCGCGCATCCGGCCGCTGATTGGCCAGCGGGGAAAGATGAGCCCTGATTGGCTCATCCTTCCCCCGCGCACGGGACCTGCGGGAAAGAAGCCACGATACTCACCGCTGGATCGCTGGACGGGTGAGTACTTCTCCTCTTCTTTCTTCCTGCTGGGCACCATCGGGGACCTCTTCAGCCCCTCCAGGGGCACAGCGCTGGCGGCCATCTTCGCCCTCTTCATGGGCACCGGCTCCAACATCTTCTGTCCCTCCAGGGACACAGCGCTGGCGGGGGTCTTCAACGGAGACACCCCCACAGTGTTGATTTGGCCTCCAAATTCCCCAGAATTCAATCCGATTGAGCATTTGTGGGGTGTGCTGGAAAAAGAAGTCTGACCCATGGAGGTCCCATCTTGCAACTTAAAGGACTTAATGGATCTGCTGCTAATGTTTTGGTGCCAGATACCACAGGACAGTTTCAGAGGTCTTCTGGAGTCCATGCCTACACAATATTATGTAGGTGTTTTGAACGTTGTGGCTGATCATTCTATATTCATTTTACATGCTGAATTGTAAAATGCTGCAAGAAATTTTGAAACTCACAATTAAATAAGTGATGGACCTATTGGTGATACGTAAAGATGTCTCTTTACTTATCACCGATAGGTCCATCGCTTGTTTAATATTATCACACCAAAGTGATTTCAATCACCAGCAAATCTGACATATCACAAGCACCAAAAAGACTGCAAAAAGAGCTGCTGCACTATAAAAATATAGTATAGATGTCATTGATAATTGAAACAAACAATACTGTAACTTATATCACGACCCCTAAGCATAAGGGATATGTTGCAAGTGTGTTTATATATTGAAGGGATTACCCACATTTAATAAACCTCAAATGAGCCTTTACAGAACATTTACAAAACATTTAAGACCTATTTCCAGATCTAATGCATAATATGTGTTTACCTTTTGTTAGACAGCCTGCGGCGGCCACGGGCACCGCCGCGACTCACTGTCCCTCCTCCTAGCGTCCCAGCCGTCACCATGACGACCGGGACGTCACTTCCGGAAATTCGGGCAGACCGTTGCCAGGGCAATGGTCGGCCGCCGAAAACAATCTCTATGCGCTCCGGCAAGCCGAGCACATGTGCAGTATATATCACAGCCTGTGGGCTGATTAGGTATCCTCTTGTATTTATTAGCCTGCACCTGAATGGTGGTTGGTGGCAGGTCCCTATTGGCTGCTCTAAGTATTTAAGGCAGGGAGAGGTTAGCCTCCCTGCCGGTTATAGCGTTTCTGACCCAGTCTTGCTAACCTGCCCCTGTTTGCTGTACCCTGTCCTGTGGATACTCTGTTGGATTTTCTGTGTATGACCCCTGCTTGGATTATATGACTGTGGCAGACAACTGGGTTGGTGATTCGCCTTCACCAGCAGGAATAGCAGCAGCATCTACCCAAGCACGTCACATTTGTCAGAGGCAGCTACTCTGTCTGTCACCGGCTTCACTAAGAGGCATACAGCTGACAATCTGTTAGAATAACTAAGGGATGTCATTGCAACATGGCTTATCCCCCTTGGTCTCTCCTCAGGATATGTCATTTCTGATAACAAAACCAACATTGTGAGAGCATTGCAGCTGGGTGCATTCCCTCACATTCCCTGTTTTGCTCACACAATAAACTTGGTGGTGCAGAGCTTTTTAAAAACTGACAGGGATGTGCAGTAGATGCTGTCTGTGGCCCATAAAAATATCTGGACATTTCCGGCATTTGGCAACAGCGTGCAGGAGATTGCAACAGTTGCAAGAGCAATTTAATTTGCCCTGCCACCAACTGAAGCAAGATGTGGTGACAAGGTGGAATTCCACCCTGTATATGCTTCTCCGGATGGAGGAACAGCGAAAAGCCATCCACGCTTACTCCACAAACCATGACATTGGGAAAGGAGGGGGGATGTATTTTACTCAAGCGCAGTGGAGAATACTTTCCGTTTTGTGCAAGGTGCTGAAACCATTCGAAGTGGTCACCTGTGAAGTGAGTTCAGACACTGCAAGCTTGAGTCAAGTGATTCCCTTAATTGGACTTTTGGAAAAACAGCTTGAGAAACTGAAGGAGGAGATTAAACAAAGCCATTCCAAAAAGTATGTCAGACTTGTAGTTCAAGTACTTTATTTGCTTCGCCAGAATCCAAGAGTTATCAAAATCTTGAAATGGGATCACTACATTTTGGCGACTGTGCTTGATCCTCGTTTTAAGAGCTATGTCTTCTCTTTGTTTCCAACTGACCCAGATCTGAAGAGATGCAAGGAGCTCCTGGTGAGCAAGATGACAGCTCAAGTGTTACATGCCAGTACGGCGTCTCCTGCTACAGTTTCTCATTTAACTGCTGCTAGAAAAAAACATAGCTTTCACAAGAAACCCAGGGATGGAGCATATGACTCTGCAATGAATTTTGATATTTGGGCTGGTCTAAAAAAATTGACCAAAAAATGTGACACCTCTGCCGTAACTCCACCTGATCCTACTATCAACATCCAAAGGATGAAGGAGGATTATTTTCATGACAGCATAGAAATAGACACATCAGACAGTCCCTTTACATACTGGGAGGAATAAAAGGGAATTTGGAGACCCATGTACCAACTCGCTTTGCACTGCCTAAGCTGGCCACCCTCCAGTGTGTACTCAAAAAGAGTTTTTAGCACAGATGGGAACCTTGTCAGCGATCGGCGTAGGAGGCTACTTCCTCAAAATGTGGAAAAGATGATGTTCATAAAAATGAACTTCAAGTTCCACGAGGAAGACCTTTCCCACCAATGACATCTAAATACTGAGACTTCTGTAATGGTGGATTCCAGCGGTGATGAATTAATAATGTGTGAGGAGGATGTACACACTGATGAGGGTGAGGATGATGCTGAGGATGATGACAAGAACATCTTGCCACAGTAGAGTAGCAAGATGTTACCTTACCTACTGTTTCCTTAGATGGCTGAAGGCCATAGTTACCTAGTTTTGTGGGGGCCAAAACAAACCAAACACTTCAGCCGCAAGGAGTGGCACTTTTGTGGCTGAAGTGCCTGTTTTGTTAAGTGTGCTTCTCCTTTTTAAGATCCAACATAAGGGTGCGTGGGAGGGCCCAAGGACAATTCCATCTTGCACCACTTTTCTTGGTATGATACCTCTGATGAAACGGCCTGAGTGCCGAGAAACGCATCAGGTTACGTTGGATTGTAGTCAGTGATTATTATAGCTGGCATATTACTACACCCCGGGGTTGAAGAACCATCTTATGATTCCTAAGGTGACGATTTACGTATATCATTCGGAGGCTAGACTTTCGACATCTCAACCGCTCATGCGAATTTAACGCTAAGTACCACAGGAATATTTTTAAGGCTATAGTCTTCCTCTCACCGAGAGGTTTTTTTGTGCATAATTGGGAGATCTGCACACGTAGCTGTGCCTGTATGAACATTCCAATTTGTATGTGAGTTATCTCACTGGTTAGTGGACTTAGTGTATATTATACTTACATAATATCATCAATGCGTTATGATATACTTATTTTCCGGAATTGAGCCTATGTTATGACTGTTATCTCGCACACGTGGTTGTGCTCATTTATAGGTCTCAACCTCTACATGTATTGATTCATCAATTCATTACTACACCTACTGTGAATCCATTTAGGAGGAATACCTCTATATGCTTTGCCTATTAAGAGAGTTGGATTGAGCCATTATTGGGTTTTAACATATTTTATGTTAGTTAATGTTTTTATTGATTATGTGCAATTGTTTATCTAATCATCTGTGATCCCATATGATCTTATAACATAAATTCAATTGTGTATTATTGTAATTACTGGCTTACAGTTTTTTGCGCTCTCGCTATCCTCTTTGCTTTTTGTTTTGATCCCCAGCAACACAGCAGACAAGGTGGCATAGACAGTCCATCCTGTCATAAGTGGCTATACCTCCATTTTGAAAATGTAGCTAATGTTGCACACTATAACATATATAAAATATATACAATACTTTGCCCACCACTTTGGAGCTTTAGTAGTCCATCCTTGGTGTCTGTTTCACACTCCTTATTCTGTTATGGCCGATATTGGAAGAGATTAAATACCACCAGAAGAAGTTCACAAGATTTTCACCTATAGCAGCCCCCTTTGCAAGGAATGCAATCATTTTCAAAAGTACTTTGTTGTCCCCAGGTCTCAAGTCATGGTAGTAGCAGTTTGTAAAAGACAATATTGGGCTAGTTAGGACACAGAATGAGGTAGCAGGCTGCCGCCAAAGTAGCAGGATAGAGTCCAAGGTACATGACTAAGGTTGGGACAGGAATGCATACTAAAGCAAGGTCAAAGGGCACGCTGAGATCGGGGCTGGCTGAGAGAAGAGAGAAGAGATGCTTCTATCATGAACAATGGAGGGCACATTTCAGTTTAGAGAAGTTACGCTATATAATATATTTTAGACATGTTTTCCCATACACCTTGAGCAACACCATCTAAAAGCAGAAAAACAACTTAATTTGTCAATATATATGTGCACTGTAGCTTGTTAACTCTTATACGTCCTACTACTATTTTATAACCAGCTTTAATTTATCTTCCATTTTGTTTGAATTGATAATCCACATCATTCCTCTTTCTGTTGCTGTATAGCAACATACTATGTCAATTTACACAAATCATATGATCCTTTCTTGAACCTGAAGGCGGTTATTTGAGACACACAACAAAGGTAAGTGTAGATGCAGCTGTGACAGGATAATCACCAATACTTGCCGTATCGGATATTAGGGAGCCCTTTTATAGGATCATAGGTGTATTTACTTTTGGAACTATATTATATGGATATCCAATTCCTTACTATTTCTTCTTTTAACTGAGGAATGATGATATCATCATAAACTTGATCACATCCTACTCTAACCTGAGCCTGAGCTGCCTAATGGTTTCCTTCCTCTAACACGCACATCCCCACATATTCCCCTCCATTTTGTTCAACAAGTTCTTCCTTTGTCTTCAACATCTTCCTTATCCCTACACAGCACAGCATAAACACTTAAAGCCTACATAGACCACAGTGATAAACAGTAAGCCCACTACTACATACTGTAAAATTCCACTCACCATTGAAGAAAATCCTCTGCCAAGCCAACTAAAGGGATCCCAACCTTCCCTTCCAAATTCTTTCAAACTGCTCTGTAATTCCTGAACTTTGGACAAATGCTCATGTACCTCAGCCTCATTGTCTTTAATATATGTGCAACATTCTTGCCCTACCAATGCACAGGTCCCTCCTTCTGAAGCTAGTATCTGATCCAAAGTCATTCTATTCTGCAACACAACCTTTCTCCATAGTCTGATTTATGGCCACAACTATCTCACCAACCATGTCATCCATTAAATTAATGATCTTAGTTAAGGCAATTTCCATCAAATATATTGTAGACAACAGGAACAGTGTACCTGCAGTTCTTTCTCCATCACTGAACCTAAATACATCTTCTTTCTTACCTGTCAACCTTCTTTTCTCTCTGTGAGTCAAATAGGTCATCCCAGCAGGAATCATTTCATGTTCTACAGGAATATTTCTAGTATACAGTTCAAATTCATCATCATCCTCTATTTATACAGCGCCACTGATTCCGCAGCGCTGTACACAGAACTCATTTACATCAGTCCCTGACCCATTGGAGTTTACAGTCTAAATTCCCTAACATACACACATACACAGACAGAGACTATGGTCAATTTTGATAGCAACCAATTAACCTACTAGTATGTTTTTGGAGTGTGGGAGGAAACCGGAGCACCCGGAGGAAACCCACGCAAACACGGGGAGAACATACAAACTCCAAACAGATAAGGCCATGGTCAGGAATTGAACTCATGACCCCAGTGATGTGAGGCAGAAGTGCTAACCACTATGCCACTTTGCTGCCCAAATTCTTTAGTAAACCCTAACATATGGAAACACATATGACAAGGCACATTGTCCATGGCACCATGGCAGAGTTGGATTAAGGCTTCGGGGGGCCCGGGGCACTTAAGACAGGGGGGCCCTTAAGATCTAAAATTAAGGGCATAGTGACACATCCTGCATTACATCACCTACAGCCCACAGTATGACACTTACAGCTCTCCCAGAGGGCTCGCTTAGGTTGTCTGCATAAGATAAATCATTGCTTCCACAAACTAAAATACTGTACATTAAAACAATCATCAAAACACCACATTAAAATGGGTATTGACACCACACATTAAAACTAGCAATGATATCACACATTAAAAATACCATTGATAACGTACACTAAAACTAGCAATGATACCGCACGCTAAAACTAGCAATGATACCGCAAATTAAAATACCATTGATAATGCATCATTGGGCATGGCCAGGCCACCCTCCTACAGACAAAAAACCTGCATTGTTGTGTACACCATTGAACAGTCACCAAAAATTGGGATTGTCCCACTAGAATAACAATATTTCACAGACTTTGCTGCTCTCTCCTACCTGTTCTTCTCACTTTCTCCACCTGTGCTGCAGGTTTCTTTAGTTGCTGCTTGTCTGGATCCTGGAATGTTAGGGGCCCTATTTGGGAAAAAAAAATGGGTACATTTAGAAAATTACAGCCACCCCCAGCATTAAATCAGTACCACCCATGATTAATGATTAGGCCTTCCTCCAGCCCCAACATTAAAATAATAGTATTCACATTTAATAAATAAACCTATTTCCCTCCCTACAAACAGCCCCAGCAATAAAATAATAGTATTTACATTTCAGAAATATACCTATTTCCCGCAACCGTCACTGCCATTAAATAATTCATAGGCACATTTAATAAAGGGACCTCATTCTTCCCAAACTCACCCCCACATTCAGTAGCGCCCAAACCACCCCATCTTAAATTAATTGTCCCCACTATTGTGCCTCTCTCCCCCCCTTTTTCCTCATGCTGTGCCTCTCCCCCTTTTTCCTTACTGTGCCTCTCTTCTCCCCCTTTTTTCCTTACTGTGCTTCTCTTCTCGCCCTTTTTTCCTTACTGTGCCTCTCTTCTCCCCCTTTTCCTTACTGTGCCTCTCTTCCCCTTTTTTCCTTATTGTGCCTCTCTTCTCCCCCTTTTTCCTCCATACTGTGCCTCTCTTCTCCCCCTTTTTTCCTTACTGTGCCTCTCTTTTCCCCCTTTTTTCCTTACTGTGCCTCTCTTCTCCCCCTTTTTTCCTTGCTGTGCCTCTCTTCTCCCCCTTTTTCCTCCATACTGTGCCTCTCTTCTCCCCCTTTTTTCCTTACTGTGCCTCTCTTCTCCCCCTTTTTCCTCCATACTGTGCCTCTCTTCTCCCTCTTTTTTCCTTACTGTGCCTCTCTTCTCCCCCTTTTTCCTCCATACTGTGCTTCTCTTCTCCCCCTTTTTTCCTTACTGTGCCTCTCTTCTCCCCCTCTTTTTTACTTACCTTTCTTTTAGCTTCTTTCTTCTCTTCTGTCTTATTGTTTCTTTCCTGGTCCTCTCCGCGCTGCTCCTCACTGAATGACAGGCGTGACTTGATGACGTCACGCCTGTCATTCAGTGTTAACAGTGCAGAGAGGGAGGAGGAGGGACGCCAGCGCCGCGGTGAGGTGAGTATATCTTTTTTTGTTTTTTCTTTCTTTTACTACCCTGCTCCCCCCACCAACGAAGGGAGCCCCAAACACGCCAGCCCGCAACCCCCCCCCCCCCCCCCCCGCCGCCGCCGCCACCGGGGGGGGGCACCATTGAAAAAAAAAAAAGAGTATAAAAAAAAAAATCAGAGATTAGGAGCGCGGCGGCGGGGGGCCCTCGGAGAGAGGGGGGCCCGGGGCACGTGCCCCCCCCTTAATCCGGCTATGCACCATGGGATCCACGAATGAGCCATATTTGCACAAATCCAATATAAACCCTTTGGCAATGGAAGTGCTCTATATCCATTATATAAAGTACCAAACGCTTTCATAAAGACAGCTATATTCTTTCCCTTTGTGGAGTTACAGTTTTCTTGATTAAAATCACAATTTTTTTATCTGAATATCTTTCAATGTCTGATTTCCAACCAAACTTCCATTCTTGACTACATTATACCAACGCAGTCCCTTGCAATTGTACTTTGTAGGGAATTTAGTCACAAATTTTGATCGTATACACTTAGTATACCCCATTTCCTGACATGCCACTTCCCCTACTAGTTCCTCTGTATGTTTATTCTTAATCTTGCGGCCTATTACCACTGTATCCCTTATTTTCATGCAACATTGAGGAATACCACTCAACACTGTCACTGTGATTGCTGGTGAGCTGTGCAGTGATTCCGTTGTCACATACTTCCATGATATTTCTACCTCTATCAATGATGGGTCTGCTTTTTCTCTACAGATCTTGTACTCTTGTTGAACCTTTTCAGCAGCATATGCAGCACAAATCCAATCCATTTCATCTATATCCTTTTCTGTGAGAAAATGTGCTACTAAAGGTATGTCTGATGTAGCGCTTACTGGCGAATGTGTATATACCAAACATATATCACTCGCATTTAACCTCTGAGCGATTTCGCTATGCATTTCTAATACAGAATTTGACATTTCTACCTTTCCAGTTTCCATAAGCATTTCCCTTCTCTTTATCTCATGACCTTTGGCCTCCTTACACCATTTGATACACCTTTCCTCTGGGACTGGTACACAATGTTTACAAACACACATCTCAATAGGGGATAAGTCATGACACTTTTCTTCACGCACACTATACCTTCCCATCAATGACTCCTTTGGTACTCCTTCCCCTGCCCCTGTATTTGAATTATGTGTCTGTCTGTGATGCAATATTATGACAGTGACGACAATGGCAATGAACATCCATAGCCCATACACATACAATTATACACAGTTTTTTCTCTGGATTTGCTTCCCCAATCATGTTGTTAGATTGATGTATTTTATCAGTTCTTGTCTTCACAAAGCTCGTCCTTAGGCCGTTTCGACCAATTAATCAGAGTCTCTGCTGTTGGTGAGTGCTACGATTTTATTATGATCGTAGTAAAATCTATCAGTATCACTCACTTGCAGGCAGGATCACTTGTTGCTTCTTCACTGTAAAGGATATGTGTGTCTTCCAACAGATATTCTGCAGCAACTGTACATTTAGGAAAATTTGGCTTCTTACAATGAGAGGCGTGAATACATGCAGACTTCCCCTTCACCTTTACTGAAGTAGGCGTGGTCAAAAGGATCAAATAAGGTCAACGAGCCAGATCTCAGGAAACTTCTGATCATTACCTCCTATCCGGGCCAAAGATCATGACAAGCCTTATCCACTGGTATCGGCTGTGTGCGTGTCACAGATGTTTGAATTTTCTTAAACTGTTTGCTGAGTGAAATAATTCACAGTTAGGTCATTTGCAGGAGCAACAACAACATTAGGCAACCTTACAAATAAGATCTCGGGAGATGTTCAAAGGTCCTCTGGGTGTCACTCTAATTGAATGCAACACTATGGGCAATGCCTCGGGCCATAGTAAGCTAGTTTCTTTGCATATTTTTGAAAGTTTATTTTTTATTGTCCCATTGTATATTTCTACTTTTCCACTACTCCCTGGATGGTATGGTGTGTGGAGTTGTTGATCAATTCCCATTAACTCACATATTTTCTGGAACACTAGTGCTGTGAAATGAGAGCCTTGGTCTGAGAAAATGACATAAGGTATACCTTACCTATATACAAATCCCTGCACGCATTTTTTTTTTGGCCGTAATTGAAGCTGTGTTCCTTGCAACTGCATAGCCTTCAACCCAACCGCTAAATTGATCCACACAAATTATATTGCAACATCCTAACTTTTGGAAGTTGAATAAAGTCTATCTGCAAGATTTGAAAAGGACCCTCCGTTTGTGGAAGATGTGAAGGTATCGTTTTTACTAATTTATCTGCATTACTTTTTAAACAAATAATGGCAAGATGCACAGTATTTGGCTGCTACTGGTGTAAATCCAGGCACATGCCAATATGTCTGTATCAGACTAATCATGGCCATCTTACCTGCATGGGTCAATCCATGAGACATTTGTACCAATGCAGGCATGAGTGATCTGAGGGCAACAGGCTTACCTTCCTTACTGCGCCACATGCCAAGCTCATCTTGTGAGCATCCTACATCTTTCCACTTGGCCTTTTCCTGTGAATAACAAACTTTTTGCATATCACGTGCACGTTTGTTCTGTCTCAATTTGCATTTGCGCAACAGCTTTGGCTGCAACGTCTGCTCTATGGTTACCCTTGGTAACTTCATAATGTCCTGTCATGTGTGCTTTACACTTTATAACAGCAATTTACAAAGGTAACTGTATGGCTGCTATCAACTCTTTTACTGCCTCTGCATGAGCATTGGGTGAACACGTTGCAGTTAAGAAATCTCTTTGTTTCCAAATTTCTTCAAAATCATAACAAACGCCAAATGCATAACGGAAGTTGGTGTATATGATAACACATCTATTTTCTGTTAGCTGACATGCTTTTGTTAGTGCTTTTAGTTCAGCCAGCTGTGTAGAGTGAGGTTTTGCTAGTGGTGCTGAAAATACAGTTTAGATATTATCCACTACAGCATAGCCTGACTGTACTATGCCTGCCTCAGTCAGCTTGTGGCAACTGCCATCCACATAAAAGGTTAAGTCAGGGTTTTGAAGTGGAATTTCACTTAAATCAAGTCTTGGTAGTGTCTGCTCATCAACATGTCTCAAACAATCATGATCATCAGTGCTGTCATTATTTCCCCAATCCTCTCTCTGAAACTCATCAGTTTCATTTATGGGCATTTAAGAAGCAGGATTCATCACATTGCATCGTATCAGTTCTATGTTTTAAGGTAAAATTAAGGCCAGCTTCCTTTTTGTAATTCAAACAGTAGTGACATGTCCGGTTTTCTCACAATTTAACAGTGCGGCTACTGCATGAGGTACATGAACCTTTAAGGGGCACCCCAATACAATGTCTGCTGATTTCTCCACCATGAGTGGTGCAATTGCTTTTAAACAACTTGCAAATCCCTTAGCAACTGGGTCTATCTGTGTGCTATAGTAGGCTATGGGCATGTTATAAATTTTTATTCTCAGCGCAGGAGCACTGAGCAATGCTCCCTTTAATGTTTCAAATGATACTTTTGTCTCCTCTGTGTGAACAAATGGTTCTAAGACTGCAGCCTTTGTTAAATCATACAATGAAGCTTCTGTCTGAGAAAAATGTGGGACCCACTGTCTGCAGTAAGACGTTAGGCCAAGAAACCCTCTTAGTTTCCTTTTATTGATAGGTAATCTGATCTCTTGTATCACTCTCAACCTTTCTGGTGAGAGGTGTCTGAACCCTTGTGTTAGACAATGTATGTGTCTCTCTCTTGACATAATTGCATTTTGTCTTTTGAGACTTTGGGCTAGATTTACTAAGCTGCGGGTTTGAAAAAGTGGGGATGTTGCCTATGGCAACCAATCAGATTCTAGCTTTCATTTATTTAGTACCTTCTACAAAATGACAGCTAGAATCTGATTGGTTGCTATAGGCAACATCCCCACTTTTTCAAACCCGCAGCTTAGTAAATCTAGCCCTTTGTGTCCATTCTCTGCCAGAAACACAAGCTGTCTTTTAGTGTCTAAAAATAACATAGTTTAATCAGGTGAACATAGCAGCAAATCATCCACATACTGGACAAGTACGGTGTCACAGAGGTGACTTTAGTACCTGCAAGTATTGGCTCAGCTACACAAGGAGGCGTGGAAACTAACACGCCGCCGGTATTCACCAGGGACCCCCGCAAGGGAGTTTGGACTTCGCGGCGAGCGACGTGCAGGTCGCGGCCCTCCCAGGTAACTACTTGCGAGGTAAGGGCAAATCCGTAGACGTACAGGCCGAGTCAGAACCAAGCGGGCAGATAAGGTACAAAATCAGGAGGCAGAGGATAGTCAGCAGGCCGAGGTCAAACCGAAGTAACAATGCAGGACACAGGGAGAATCCAAAGGCGAGGTCAGGAAGCCGGGTCAGTAACAGGAATCAATAGAATGTATACAATAAGGTATAGCTGGAACGCTGGAGGCTAGATAACTAGTTGCTCTGGCATCCTAGTGATGTCAGAGCAGGATATATATAGGAAGTCCTTCACACTCATTGGTGGGCAGTGATTCGGCGGTCAGACAGCTGGCCGCCGACAGGAAGCTTCAGCAGCGCGTCCCGTTGTCATGGCGACGGGCGCGCATGCGCACACCACCGCCGGAAGATGCGTCTCCGTTGCCTAGCAACGGGACGCTCAGGGAGAGTCAGACGTCCGTCCCTGCTTAGCGTGGAGGCGCGGGGACGGCGTCTGACATACGGATTCACTTGGTAAAATGAGTGACTGCAAGTCATCTGCCAGATTTTGACTATAAATACTGGGGCTGTTTGCCCACCCTTGGGGAGTTCAGGTCCAGGTGTACTGTGTGGTTCTGTATGTTAATGCAAACAGATATTGACTGTCTTGGTGTATAGGTATGCTGAAAAAGGCCGCACACAAGTCAATCACTTTAAAATGTGTACTTTCAAGTGGAATCTGCATCAGAATTGTGGCAGGATTTGGGACAACTGGGTGTATTGGTTCTACAATTGAACTGATTGCCCTTAGATCTTGAATTATCCGATAGCTACGCCCACTATGTTTCCTTATAGGGAAAATTGGAGAGTTTGTAGGACTTTAAGTCTTTATCAATACTTGTTTCTCTCACAGCTCTTGAATTACAGGAAAAATACCTTTCTATGCCTCTGGAGCAAATGGATATTGTGGTCTGCTAGAAATGACTGCTCCTGGTTTCAGTTTAACCTGTACCGGTGTAACTGTCAGCATTTTCCCTACATCATGGGAGCTTGTTGCCCATAATTTGTAAGCTACCATGTCAAGCATATGAGACACTACAAACAGTGCACTATCAAGTCTACTTGGATCATCCTGTAATGCACTGTCGACTATATCTTTGTGTTTGTCTGGTACTTACAAATATACCCTATCAGCTGTACAGAATACTGTGCACCCCAATTTACAAAGCCCGTCCCTGTCGAACAAATTGGTAGGAGCATCTGCAGCTAAAAAGAAGAATACTCACTTGTTAGTGGTCGTATAGCTATGGGTAGCTTTTCTGTCTCTCTTAAAGATATCACTTTGTTTGCCACATCAACAGCACGTATTACATTTTCAGTTAGTGGGTATCTTTGTTTTTCCAGAAACCCAGAATCTTGCAGCACCTGTGTCGACTAATAAGGATTGCTCCTTACCTTGAATTACCAAATTAACTGTGGGCTCTTGGGATTTACATTGAATAAGTGGCATTTGTAAACACAGGTGTTGCCTTTGGTAGGCGTTGCATCTCCTCTTCCTCAGTTTGCTCCTCTTGATGAGGCTTACCCTGAGGATACCTTTTCTTTCTTGGTTTTGTACATTCCCTTGAAAAATGACCCTTCTTTTGACAATTGTAGCAAGTTATTGCAGATTTATCAAACCTGGGTCTGTAACCCTGCATGTTTGAACCAGCCCTATTAGCAGCTTTCAATTGTACATTCATTAATTTATTTTGTGCTGCAATAGCTTTCTTTTGTGTTTGTGTATTTAAATTATCCTCATGTGCTTGTGCTTCCTGAACCAATTCATGGAATTCAAGCTTCCTCCACATGGGGACACTCGTGGTTACAGGAGTTTAAATGTTTGGTCTAAGACCGTCTAAAAATGTTTGCAACATGAGAGATTATAGTACACTATTCTCCTCCAAAATTGCTTTCAACCCACCATAATGTTCAGCCTCTTGACAAAACCATCCATAATAATTCTTCACTGGCTCATTATATTCTTGTTTAGCTGCTTGAATGCGAGTCCAGTCTGGTTTACAAGGAAATAACTTTTTAAACTGCTTCTGAAAATTTCCCCATGCTTTGTCAATGTTTGTTCTGCCATTGTCCGCTGGCACACTCGTCAAATGCTGTTCTACTTCCTCAAAAAGCTTAAAACATTCCGTGGTTGTGAGTAATGCAGTAAATAACTGTACTATGTCTCTGTATGTTGGGTGTAAATTCTTATAAGTTTATCTAACTTATTCAATACATACCCTGGATTTGTTTGGTAATTAGAGCATTCTTCTACTATTTGTCTTAATTCCATTCTACTCCACGGGACATGCATAGTCCACTTTCCCCCATCACCAGTTATTATTTCTCGTACGGGAAACATTTTAGTGACAGATGTGCTTTATTCCCCACTCTTAAGAGTCTGTATATTGCTCTGACTTACATTGCAATATTCTTTTGTGATAAGGGGTTCTCTAACTTTGTTGGGGACATTTCCTTTATAGAATTCCAGGTCTACATTTTGTCTTCACATAAGATTACATTTCTTTTATGTGTTTCTAGCTCTTAGTCATCTATATGAAAGAATTTTGTTCCTGTTTTGTCAATGATAGGGGCCTCTCTCTCTTTGTCTCTGTGTCTGAATCATAATATTCCATACAGTCTCCCACTAACTATGGTTTAGCGTTCCTGCCCATATGTACTGGAGGTTTACCTTTTCTTGATGTATGCGTACCTTTAGCTCCCTGTTCTGTCTGTTTATTGACATGTTTTCCTTTAACTTCAGGTGCAGCTATTTTTATTGCTGTTAGTCTCGATGCTGCAGCAATCACAGCAAGCATAGCATCTGTATCTAATTCCTCATTTATATCATAACTTCTCTCACAGTCCGGACCTTGTCTGTAACGTCATAGTCTGTTCTACATATGCAGGTGAAGCACTGCTAACTGCCTCCATAACCCACTGATTGTATGCTCTTTGCTCTGATTCCGACTTACCCACATGTTTCTTCAACTATGTCAACAAATTTCTATCAAAGGTACCAGTCAAAAGGATACCTGGGCATTTTGTATTCCATTTTTTCAAATACTGCACAATCTCATTTCCATACTTTTCGTACCTGGGCAGCCAAAAAGTAAAAACACATTGTTTTTTTTCACCTACTGAGGATCTCCCTCCCATTGTGAGTCACCATATTTTCTTCACCCAGGGTACTGACAGTGTCAAGTCTGAAATTTCTTCCGACTTTGGGAGCTGGGTGCTACAACATATAGCAGCCCTCCCCAGTCACCACATCTGATGACACAGCTTCAACAACCACAATACAGCACTTTGAACTCTGAGAGGTGTACTCGACACCTAAGTCAGAGGAGTTACTGAGCTCTCCTCTGCCTTGGACCCCCACCAGAATCAATCACTATAAGGGTCCACACGATTTCACACAATCATCATACTCTGCGATTACACTTGAAAAAGATGGAATACAAAATATGCTACTGGTTTAAACACCTCAATGCAATTTATACAGTTTTCCTTTAGGACTCTGGATATGTAATATAATGAAGAGACTTACGTGAGAAACCTACCATAAAGCCTTACACAACAGCAGGGGACCAGCAATTAAGCACTTGAAACAGAGTAAGAAAATTTCCAAGATACAAAGGTTCAACAAAGTTCCTGGCAGACAGGAGCTGCAGGATGAAGATCAAGACAGTACCCCCCCCACCCCCCCCCTTTAAGGGCATATTATAGAACCCCAAATTACCAGGAACTGTCAAAAAGATCAAAGTCATGGTCGAAAGGATGCAGAGACCCCGAAGACCCCATCCTCTACTTCTTTTTATTTCTCGTTTTAAGGCTCTTAGGGGCATATTCAATTCCGATCCCGATTTGTGGGATCACGCCGGAACGGCCGCGAACGTAATCCGCGGTACCGCAATAACGTGGATTTTCGTTCGCAGCCCATAGGGCTGCGTCCAAAAATCTGCCTTATTGCGATACCGTATTACCGGCAGTAGTGCGCATTTTCCGCGGTAACGCGCGTTACCGCGGATCGGATTGGAATTGAATATGCCCCTTAGAGAGATGCTAGAAATGGAGTGAAGTAAAAGACAATTTCATGGTTGGGGTAACTGGGGGTAAAGAAGATGATTTAGGAGAAGTGGCGGAGGTAGGATTGTCGAGTGGTGGAGCAAATTCTTTAGCCACGGCATCCGTAAAAACCTGATTATTCCATCCACGCAAGTCTGTTCTTGATTATTCCATCCACACCAGTGTGTTCCTGGTTATTCGCTGTCTTGTGTATGCCACATCATTCACACCTGATCCTTCCACCTTCCAGTAACTGCCAAAACCTGGTCAGAGGGCCACAACATGTGTGGGGATAGCAGCTAACCAACTAAAGAATACCTATCCCTCATTGGACTCCACGCCTCAACTGAAGATAGTGGGAAATTGGTCTGTCTGCTTGAGTCCAGAAGTTCCTTTGTGATTCCTGACAACAGCATAGAGGAAGCATCACTACAAGTTGTCGTACTCCTGAACTCAGTTTCAATTTATATTGCACTACCCTGTTCAGCTTTTATTGCACTTTATTAAAGTAATTTTATTGTTTTCCAATAAGCATTGTCTAAGCCAGCGGTTCCCAAAGTGTGTGCCGCGGCTCCCGGGGGTGACGTGGCGCTGTCACAGGGGTGCCGCCGGCCAACCATAGATAAAAAAAAGAACACACAAACTTACCAATCCGCGCGGCGCCGGGACCCAGCATCCTCCTCTCTCACGCAGCTTGTCACTGAGCTGCGTGAGAGAGGAGGATGCTTTGTCCCGGCGCCGCGCAGATTGGTAAGTTTGTGTGTTCTTTTTTTTTATCTATGGCTGGCGCGCGGCAGAGGGGGCAGAGTGAGAGGGATCGTGACAGCGTGGCAGAGGAGGGGGACAGCAGGGCAGAGGAGGGGGACAGCAGGGCAGAGGAGGGGGACAGTGTGAGAGAGGGCAGAGGAACTGGGAGCAGAGGGGGCAAAGTGTCTGGATGCAGAGGGAGCAGAGTGTCTGGATGCAGAGGGAGCTGAGTGTCTGGATGCAGAGGGAGCAGAGTGTCTGGATGCAGAGGGGGCAGAGTGTCTGGATGCAGAGGGGGCAGACTGTCTGGGGGCAGAGGGGGCAGAGTGTCTGGATGCAGAGGGGGCAGACTGTCTGGGGGCAGAGTGCCTGGGGGCAGAGGGGACAGAGTGTCTGGATGCAGAGGGGGCAGAGAGGGACTGGGGGCAGCGTGATAGAGGGCAGAGGGACTGGGAGCAGTGTGAGAGAGGGCAGAGTGTCTGGATGCAGAGGGGCATTTTTGCATACAACTAAATAAGTATTTCTGTCCTGACCTAAATACTTATTACAATTTTTTGACCCAACTACTTCTAAAACAGGACTGCTCAGTAATTATTTTAGAGGGGTGCCTTGAAAAAATTATGGAGACTCTAAGGGTGCCGCGAACTGCAAAAGTTTGGGAACCACTGGTCTAAGCGATTTGTGTTTCCAAAGCACAAATTTATTTATTTAGCAGAAGCAAAATTTAGCAATTCAATACATAATTATAATACAGTACAGCCAATACCACAAGATACATACATACCACGCCCGCATGCGCTCGCTAAGCTGCGCTCCACTGGTACCAGCTTACAGTACTTCACTCCAGAATACTGTGGTCAGAGAATGACTGCCTTAGTACCATCTAGAGCTGTGTTATATACACTCAGTGTTACAGAGAAAACAATGCAGATGATGTGGCTTGCTTCTATTGGTCCAGGTTTCAGGAAGGTCCAGTGTACTGCAGGTCATAGGCCAGTTCAAACCAAAGTACCCAAAGGTGGGGGTCATCTCTCCAGGGGTTGTGCTCCGACTTTCCCTCCAAGAATCCAGTTTCAACTAGTCTATTAGCATGTTACAGTTGGTATTACTTTAAACCTTTATTCCCTACCATCAATTACTAGAGTATGCAATGAGCGATCTCTTCGACGAATAAACCGGACAGCTGCTGATGAATAGGGGATTAAAATGATACTAAACATGACACAGTTCCTGCAACCTGAACCTCAAATAACACTAAAGTGTACATATAATCATAATAAATAAACTAATAATAAACTAAATACTATCTGCTCATAAATCACTGTGGAATGGAACCAATATAAATATGAAGTATATAAATAACTAAGTGTGTGCGTGCGTATTTTACCGCGTGATCGCACCATGCCACGTGTTACGTGGCATACTGATCGCAATCGCACAGTAAAATAATATTAACCAATATACTTTCGTTCATCCAATTATACGACTTTGACAACTTCTCTTGTCACAAAATAAGGTGGCTTAGCAATGTGATAACATTTTCTATCAGGAAGCTGCAAGTCTGCACTTGTTTCAGAATGGACACTGCTACTTTAGCACAGAACTGCTGAGACTAGAGGAAAGGAGCTGACACTCAAATCAAGAATAGAGTGGTCATTATTGCCGTAGCATCAGCTGTGATTGAGTTGTAACGCAGAGTTGTACGGTAGCATTTGCTATATATTCAGTGCCAGCTCAAGGCACGATTGACAAGTGCAGCCATACCCTAGATCTTGGCGACCAGAGCAATGCACAGCTGTTCAGCGCCTAGGACAGGGGTCAAGGTGTAGTCCTACCCGGCAGTCAGACAGTGCCTCGCCCCCCCCCCCCCCGTCCTGCATCCATGGGTGCCATGTGTTTCAGCGTCCTGATCATTACTTCCTCTTTCTCACTGACTATCAGGTGTGCATCTTCACCATGTCCCAATGCTGTCAATGAGGGGAGCTGCTGCTGGAAGAGAAGAAACGAAGACGAAGAGAAGAAAGTTAAGGAACATAAGAAAAGAATAGAGGAGAACAGCGTGCAGAGTGTTATGAATGGAAATCAGTGTGATAAAGTAGCACAGTGTGGTGAAAGGTGACAGTGTAATGAAGTGGAACATTGTGATGATGAGGAAGCAGTGTAATGAATAAGCAGAGTGTGATGAAAGGGCACAGTGTGATGAAAGGGCACAGTGTGATGAAAGGGCACAGTGTGATGAAAGGGCACAGTGTGGTGAAAGGGAACACTGTGATGAAGGAGTGGAACAGTGTGAGGAAGGAAGGGAGCAGTGTGAAAAAGAAAGGGAGCAATGATGAAGGAGGGAGAGAGGTGTGGTAAAGGAGGGGAGCAGTGTGATGTTTAAATTACATCCTTGGTTGGAGATCCAGAGCAGACCCTGTTGTTGGTGATTCTCCTCCTTCCTACCTGGTATTTCTTTGTCTATCTTTTGTGAAATATTGTCTTTAGTTATTTTTTTCTCAATTATAAGTAGTAGTAGTATAATAATAAAAGTATCATTTCTAAATTTATTGGGAGGGGCGTCAAATATTCTCACACAGGGTGCTGCTAGACCTGAGGCTAGCTCTGAATACATTACATAGTGACTCTGTGTCTTAAATACAAACACAGAGTGGAACACCTGAGGATACTATTAGGTAATAAAGCCAGGACATGGCCCCACAACATGGAACTAAGAACATACTTACCTACTTTCTCCCTGCTTTGTCCGGGAGAGGGGCGCGGACAATCGCGTCATGACGGGATTCACCGCGAATCGCTTCATTTTGGGGTGCCAGGTGCGGGATGCGGGAGATTTGCCCGCTCTCTCGGGAGTCCCTGAGACTGACCCGAATTTTGGGAGTCTCCCGAGCATTCCGGGAAAATTGGCAAGTATGACTAAGTAAGAACACATTGCTAGCACAACACTACAGCTGAATGTTGATTTGAGATATTTCTACACCGAACTGCAATTTACCCGAGTTTGTTAGTTAGTTCTAAGTAGAAGACTATCCCCTACCAAATTGACATTATTTTGGGCTAAAGCTTTATAATACTATCCAGAAGAAAGACTTCCAGTAACCTATTTGGGACTTTTCTAGTTTCTTTCAGTAAATGTAACTTCCTTATATTTGTTCATAGGGGTTTGAAGAGCTATACGAGTAGAGAGAGCAGAGGAGAGTGATTTGTTAAAGTGATGCTAAATAATTGAAATACCAGCTATATATTACACAAATGTGTGCATGATATTAACACTGATGTTAAGGATGCATAAATTGGACATAAAAGTGTTTAGTCCAAAGTGCAAAGCAGAATAAAATATGGATTTTTAAAAATTATCTGCAGAGATAAATAAAAAATCTGGAATATCACTCAGCACAGAAATAATTGGAAGCTCCAATCACAAAGACAATGAGAAATAATACATTTTTCAGATCTTATATTTATTTTACATATTTTAATGTAAGCACATGTTGAGCATATAAAACAAAATATATGTCCAAAGTGATGGTTGCAGAGCCTGCACAGACCCTGGTGCTGGTGATTCTCCTCCCTCTTACCTTTTCTCAATATCTAGCAACATTTGCTCAGCAATCAAAACTTCAAGTAGATTACTTACAATAGCCATATTGTCACTCCTACAGTATCAGACAGGTTCCGGCCCTATTTGTAGGCATCATAGACCTGCATAGGTCAATGGCTGGCATTTTTCTCGTATCTCAGAATTATTTATAATTTTCTGGTTGGTTTATAGGCATTTTCCCCAGTGGTTTGTAAAACTTTTGTATCTCACTTTTGTATTGTTATAATGGCTAAAAGTCGGGACGGCGAATTGTAAAGTGTTTTTCTATTAGTTCACCCTTTCATATATCTGCAGTTTTGAAACCCCGCTAAGAATAATTGCATAAAAAAAACACGGCGATTTTCAAAGACCTTAGTGTAACAATAAAGAAAGAGAAGTAGGTGCGATGTCTTGGCGCTGGTGGGTGAGCTTAACCCCAATATAGCTATATTGTGCACAAAAGTCTCCTTTATGTATATGCTGACACAGTGATTTTTATACTTTGTTTGTTTCTGAGCGCCGGACAACATGTTTCTTTTATTTGCACTTGCACAATGGTCTTATTTGTCCTTTGTTACCGTCTCAAATGATTTTATACACTTGTACACATTTCATTAATTTAAAGAAGCGCGCCTTTTTCTCTTTCACTATTTTATAGTTTGTTTTTCTGGGAGTTGACCACTTCCTACAGGTGCTGCAGGCTTTATAAGATGGAGGTTCAGGGGAAGGTTTTAAATGGAGCACCCAGAATATAAATTTGTATCACTAGCTTAGGGACTCACGTACAGGAGATGCCGTGACGCTGGCAGGTGAGCTTAGCTCCAATATAGCTATATTGTGAACAAACTTCTTCATTATGTATATATTGCCAACTCTCCCGGAATGTCCGGGAGACTCCCAAAATTCGGGCTCCCGGGAGAGCAGGCAAATATCCCGCATATGACATCTGCTCCTCAAAATGACGCGATTTGCGTCATTTTGGCCCCACCCCCAACGGCAAAATTGGCCTTTTGTTGTGGGGGCGGGGCCAAAATTCCGCAAATTACCGCGCCCCACCAACCAACCACGCCCCCCTTGCCTGGGATCTCCCGGAAGAAATTTACCAAAGGTTGGTAAGTATGATGTATATGCTGACACAGTGATTTTTATATATTGTTTGTTTCCGAGCGCCAGACAATATTTTTCTTTTATTTGTAACAATAAAGAGCAAAGATTTTCTGGAACAGTGCACCTATAGTATCTGTTACAGTTCAATTAATCTCATGAAATTAAAAGGTAACACTCTATTGTTCATTCCTTAAAATTCCGTATAAAAATAAAGAGATGTCGAAATATTAAAATAACTTTCAGAGCTCAGTGTATGGTGATAATACAATTAATGAAAATAAGATCTTCTGGATGCCAAACTGTATGATTTTTATAATAATGGTACTAACCAATCTATGTTTATGAGGGTTTAGAGTATATAGAGCATGTCTATCTTATTGTTCCTTTTTTATATAATGAGTTTCTGTTATTCTTAGGGAAATTATATATTTTAGTATGAGTTTTTCATATATTTTTGTATTTATTCATGTAAGGCAAGTGAGTATATATATTCTTTAATACATTTTGTGACAAAAACACTAGAATAGTACTTTTGTCCCAGGTTTCTGACCTAAATGTTTTAAATAACCCAGGGAGATTGTTTTGTGTGGGAAGGAGCATCCCTAAAGAGTGTGTTTAGTCTTAAGGAAAAGCTGGTAAGAGTCCCTGGGGTGTAAATGGAGAGAGAAGGGTGGACTCCATTTACAAGGCTTAGTCCAGGTCTTATAATATTCAAGTTTGACAGCAAACTGATTAATGGTTGCCGCTGATAGGTGTGTTTGAAAGAATGTCAGATCGGTCTCATTCTCTGCTCTGCATGGGGATATCTGCTGTCAGTAAACTATATGTGCTGAAAAACTCGGCTTATACTCGAGTATATACGGTAGTGATCCTGTATAGTATTATTCACACAGGTTCAATATATTTTTGTAGATAATATTGTTTGAAAAGGCACCCCTACAACTATTATTTTGTGGCTTTCAAATATATTTAAATGTGTGTAACTGAGAATTCTGCATCTTTATGTACAAGTAGATAGGCTGCTCTTTCACTGGCTCTCTGCAGTTTTGCTTGGGGATTTTTCTCTGTATTATTTCCTTTCCTGATAACTCCTCCCTTTCAAGCACCTGCTGTGAACCTGTCAATTGATTGAGCAACTTCCATTTCTGTATCATGGTTTCAAATATATGTTATCTCTTAAAGAGAACTTCCTGATATGCTTGTCACAAGGCTGTTAGGGCTGTTAAGGTAGAGGTACATATTCTATCAGTGTGGCCAGGAAGCAAGGAGATCCAGAAAAAACCCTGCGGGTATATGATGAGCGGACCACATGATGGCCAGACTAGAAGAACTATCCCAGCTGCTTAGCAATCAGCCGGAAGGAAGAATGACAGAGGAGAGCAGCAGCCATTTAGAAAATATTCTGGCTGAAGAATCATAGCAAGCCGTTACATATAGCATAGCGGCTCATACATGTAGAACATTGCAGAAATTGAAAAAATGTATGCCTCCAACTGAAGAAAATAGCAGTAACGAGTAGTAACTAGAGGAATAGCAAATTATATCAAGACCTACACATCAAGCCATGAGATAGGTAGAGGGAGTCATATTACCTTATTTCAGCACACTGGAGAATCCTTTTGGATTTATGCAAGCTACTCAAAACCATTTGAAATGATAACAAACAAAGTGAGTTTAGACACTACCAGTCAGAGTCAAGTCATATCCTTAATCAAACTACTGGAAAAGCAGTGAGAGAAGCTGAAGCAGGATATGAATGTAAGCGATTCTGATATGTATGTTGGAATTTTAGATCAAGTTCTTTATTTGCTTTGCCAAGATCTAGCGTTTTGTAACATCTTAAAATTGGATTATTACATTTTGGCAACCATGCTTGTTCCTAGGTTCAAGTCACATGTAATGACTTTCCAACTGACACAAATCTTAAGAGATGCGAACAGCTTCATGTGAGAAAGATATCAGCTCAAGTCACACATAACATGTCCACTGCTTCAGTTTCTCCTAAAAATGCTAGAAATGTCAGAAAAAAAAACAACCTTTCCTAACAGTCACACTGATGATAAGTCAACGCAGCGCTCCAATGGGAAAGATTATTATGACATAATATATATTAATTATATATATATTAATATATATATTATTGACACCTCTACCACGTCTCAATCAGAAACAATTTGTATTAATAGAATGGTGGGGCTTTTTAGTGATAATATACAAATTAGCATCTCATACAGTGCTGTGAGGAATAAAAGGCTATTTGTTCAAATTAGCTATGGTCTACTTAAGCTTCCCACCCTTCAGTGTGCACTATGAAAGATTGTTTAGCACAGCCGGGAACATTGTGAGCAATCATCATAGGAGGCCAAAAACTGCTGTAAAATTGGTGTTCATCAAAATAAACTACAAATTGTATGAGGAATAGCATTGTTGCCGGTAATTACAAATAGAATCTCTAATGTTGGATTCCATTGGGGATGAACAAATATTTTGTGATGATATTGACATCAGTGATGGGGATGATGATCAGGGTCAAACCATTGTCGACATAGAGTAAGATAACCACTGTTAGCCTAAAGCCCATTATTAAATTGTTTAAATACCTATAAATTCTACAGTTCAACAAGCGATAACCCAAATGTTTTATTTTGTGGGGGTACAAACAAATAAAGCACTTGAGCCACAAAAGTGGCATTCCTGTCCCTGAAGTGATTGGTTTATTAAACTATGCATGTCCTTTTTAATATACAACATCAGGGTGGGTGGGAGGGTCCAAGAACAATTCCATCTTGCACTGTATTACATAATGAGCATTCTCCAGCCTGGTGTATCATCTTTCTAAAATGACAATTTATTACTGACACTGTTCTGCCTCTCCATGTCACACATGCTCTATAGCACTGAGAAAAAAATAGTGTGATTTTCTCAAACCATGTCACTTGTCGGGTGGGCCCACCTTGGGATGTCTTCTTTTCTATAAAGTGCTCTGTCTGTATGTTTTAAAGGAGTCCTTCATGTTATTAAACTGCCATCCTATCTGCCACCGTTGTGCCATGTTTTATAGGTATGGTATATTTTTTTAAACTGCCATGTGTTTGTGCCGCTGCTCTGTCATTATTTTTAGCCAATTATTTTTGGCTAATACTTGCGAAAAAGGTAGTCCTTGTAATATAGACTGTAAATATCTTTAAATGAATTTTAATTATATAAATACAAACATTGGAACAAAAATAGTTCAACATTATTATTTTATTAGTTTAAGGACCATTTTGTATGAAATCCAGATCCAAAACCAAAACATATGAGAGTGGGCTTTGCCAAAGTCAATAGATGAGGGTGTTTTTGCCAAAACCAAAACCAAAACACGAAAATGGTCTTTAAATTCTATCACAGGAGTATGGGGGGTTCCAGAGTGGATGGTCCATGCACCACTGGGTCCTCAATCACCACTGGGCCTCGTAGTAGTTACGCCAATGCGTGACATGCACTGCTGGTCATAGGAGCCAACATTTTAAAATGATTGGGTTGCTCATGGCACAATGCATATGAATACCATTCACAGACATGGTTAGTGGCTGCAACAGCACAAATATTGGAGGTGCTCAAGCACCCACAGCAAACACAGAGCTGGTAATTCCCAGTATTGGACATATAAATATTTTTTTGTTGTTGTACCAGTGAATAAAACAAAGCACAGTATTGGCATCATCAGTACCTATTTACAAGGTTGCTTATATTACTGATCTATACTTACTTCTTGAATTTGACTGTCACTTAATACTCAGAAATGTTATACTAAGAACATCCCTCATCCAAAGAATTAGTAAATTAAATTAGGAAAAATAATTATAATCATGATGCTATGTCATATATAGAGAGAACACAAAACATATGCATAGATTTTATGTTTGAAAATAATTTTCAAACACATTCTAGACAGTCAAAGAGCTTTATTAGCAATAATTGATTTAATAAAAAGAATAAAAGCAAGCAGAATTAATCAGGTTACAAATATATTTTATACTTGCGTCCACTTGCCCTTGGAGAGTTGGGTCAGGGGCGTTCAAGTATAAGTTTAGTACAGTAGGGGCGTGGAGACTCAAGTCAATCAGCAGCCTTATTGATACATCTGATTTTGACTTACACGTATCTTTAAGATACACCTTGTAGTAGGCTTATCTTTGCTTGTCTCATCAGTCTGAAGCAACTTTCACAATTGATGAAGATGGTGATGACGGACATATTTTTCAATGATAAGTATCTATACGCTAGATTTAAAGTTCCATGTATCTAAAGTACAACTCAAAATATAGCAGAAGAAAAAAGTGTAGACACATTTTTGCAGGTAAGTAAAATCCTAAATGTTGCGTATATTTCTAATTCGGACCCTAAGTGAGTAAACTGTGTAAAGATTTGTTCATACAATAATGTGCTTGAAAAGTAAAGCCATAGCAAAATCCCTGTTTATGAGGATTTGACTTAAATAGTTTCTGTTGCTACCACAGTGGAGGCAGACATATTGTGATCTGAACCATTACAAGAAAGCAGCCTACTAAATCCCTAGAAGTCACTGATATCACTAAGGCTCTTCACAACCAATATTCATGAGACACTGATTCCTAGGCTGCATTCTTATACACATTGTGTCAGGTCACAGAATCTGCCTCTTCTGTGTGCAGTTAACAGGGGCATTTAACAACATACCCTGCAGTTATGTTATTGTTTAGCTGTGACTTGTTGGACTATATTTAGTGCTGGTGCCGGTTGAGCAAATGGTGGGGACATCATTGTTGGAACTGTGGAAGGGTTCATGGAAACCACTCCATCATTCTGTATCACAAATACCTGCAAGCAGAGATAACACAGAACATAAAACATACATAACTAAAGTATTTTACATTTTGATAAAAATACATTGCCTTTGTTTTCCCCTTTAAACAATACTGTACATGTGTGATGCATGTACTACATCTTTACATGTGTGCTGCATGTACTACATCTTTACATGTGTGCTGCATGTACTACATCTTTACATGTGTGCTGCATGTACTACATCTTTACATGTGTGCTGCATGTACTACATCTTTACATGTGTGCTGCATGTACTACATCTTTACATGTGTGCTGCATGTACTACATCTTTACATGTGTGATTCATGTACTACATCTTTCTGCTCTGTTTATAGGTTGCAAGGTCAGCAGTAATGTGCTTTGCCAATCCCAGGATGTGGTGGCATCTTCAGAAGGTTCCCATAGTTGGCATCTTATGTAAGTCAGTCTCACATATTGTATCTTAAAAGCAGCATGAAAGTGAGGTGTAGCCACTCTTGTCCTTAGTATCTAAAGTAAGCAGAACTTATGCACAAGGGGTTCTACTATCAAAATGTATATATTTACTTTTGTAAATGACGCTGGCACTACCTTATAATATATTATAATTTGTTATACATCGTGAAGTTGCTGCTCATTTCTCAAGAACTTCTCTATAGAAGATTTGTGGAATATATTTTCATTATAGCAAAGCAGCGGTTATGCTACATCATGAATCCACCACAAGCTCCACAGAACATGCTTTGCACTTTGGTGTAACCTTTGCGTTAACATTCATCCTTCTCTTACCTGGGGGACATTTGGTGTGACACGTGATAGAGAACGGCATCCAAAAATGGAGACAGAAAAAGATACACAGAAAAGCAACAGGTTTATCACAAGGAGAAGAGAATGAAGAACATATTCACCGGCCTGTGAAGACAAAATGAAAGAAGTCCAATATTGTAATTTGTACATAATGCAGATACTTAATGGTTCAGCTGTAATCCATGGGAACAAATATAAGAGTGCCAGGTTAACATTCCCCTCATAAGAACACAGATTTAAATAGGATTGGACATGGTAAATATATAGTTATATATTGTATATAGTAATATTTTTGAGATAAGCTTTTTCACCAATACTTATTAACATTTATTTATATAGCACCAGCACGCTCTGTATTGCTTTACCATTACAATGATTCTGTAGCGTTAGGTTTAAACAGGGCTGCCAAGAAGAATTCAGGGCCCGGGTACAACAAATTCATGGGGCCCCCCTCATAGTGAAGTAAGCCCCAAAATTTTTTTGCGCCGCCTTACGGCGGCGCAAAAAAGATTAGGTATATGGTCATATATTCAGGGGCGTGGCTAGCCAAACGGCAGTGCAAAAATTTTGGGAGGTGCGGTCATGCATTTGGGGGCGTGGCAAACGTGCCATTGGGGCGTGGCTAACATAAAAACCACTAGGCTCTCAATTCGCCGGAGCGTCACATATGTTTAAGCACTCCTGACTTTCAGGACATCTACCACCACAGGGTAGTATACAAACAATGCAGTGTGTACACAAACAGTTCAGTCTTGGCCTACACCTTACATTGGACACAACATTCACCAAAAATTGGTATTGTCCCTACTAGAATCACAACATTTCACACACTGTGCTGCTCTCTCCTACCTGTTCTTCTCACTTTCTCCACCTGTGGCTGCTGCTTTCTTTAGTTGTGGCTTGTCCGGATCCAGAAATGTTGAAGGACCTATTTTGAAAAAAAAATGGCTACATTTAGAAAATTACAGCCAGCCCCAGCGTTAAATCAATAGCACCCACGATTAATAATTAGGCCTTCCTCCAGCTCCAATATTACAATAATGTGCCCCTTCATCATCGCCATGCCTTATGATCACACTGTGCCCTCCATGCTGTTTTTGCCCCCTTCATCTGGCTCCCCTTCATCAGACTATACTATGCTGCTCCCCCCCTTTTTCAATCCCACTGTGCCATGCCTCCCCCCCCCCTTTGTAACCCCACTGTGTCATGCTGCCCACCATTTTTTAACCCCACTGTGCCGTGCTGACCCCTGTTTATTAACCCCACTGTGCCATACTGCCCCGTTTTTTAACCCATCTGTGCCCCTCTCATTTTTTCACCCCCTCTGTCATGCTGCTTTCCCATTTTTTAACCCCTCTGTGCTCCCCCCTCAATTTTTAACCCCTCTGACATGCTGCTTTCCCATTTTTTAACCCATCTGTGCCCCTCTCATTTTTTAACCCCTCTGACATGCTGCTTTCCCGTTTTTTAACCCCTCTGTGCTCCCCCCTCAATTTTTAACCCCTCTGACATGCTGCTTTCCCATTTTTTAACCCCTCTGTGCCCCCACTCATTTTTTAACCCCTCTGACATGCTGCTTTCCCATTTTTTAACCCCTCTGTGCTCCCCCTCATTTTTTAACCCCTCTGACATGCTGCTTCCCCGTTTTTAACCCCTCTGACATGCTGCTTCCCCGTTTTTAACCCCTTTGACATGCTGCTTTCCCGTTTTTTAACCCCTCTGTGCTCCCCCTAATTTTTTAACCCCTCTGACATGCTGCTTCCCCGTTTTTAACTCCTCTGACATGCTGCTTCCCCGTTTTTTAACCCCTCTGTGCCCCCCCTTATTTTTTAACCCCTCTGTCATGCTGCCCCCCCGTTTTTTAACCCCTTTGTGCCCCCTCATTTTTTAACCCCTCTGTCATGCTGCCCCCCCGTTTTTTAACCCCTTTGTGCTCCCCCTCATTTTTTAACCCCTCTGTGCCCCCCTCGTTTTCCTCCCTTCACTTACCTTTTCTCCTCTCTTGGTCTTCTCTGCTGCTCTGTGCTCCATTGCTCCAGACTGACTGAATGCTGGGCATGACATGATGACATCACACCCAGCATTCAGACAGTCTGAATAGAGCACAGAGCAGCAGAGAGGAGGGATGCCGGCTCCGCGATCAGGTGAGTATGTTTTGTTTTTTTTTTAAACTAGCCTGCTCCCCCCACCAACGACCGAGCCCCCCCCCACCCCCCCCCCCCCCCCCCCCGCCAAAAAAAAAAAAAAAAGGAAAGGAAAAAAAAACGTTTTGAAAAAAAAAATTAAAAAATTAAAAAAAATCAGCAGCGCAAGGGCCCGGGCCGGGCCCCCTGACATGCCGGCCCGGGTAATTAGTACCCGCTCCCCCCCCCTCTCGGCGGCCCTGGGTTTAAAGGATCGAACCAATGTACTTGCCATCATCTGGCTCATTAACATTAATAGGACTCAAATTTAAGGCACATCTAGTATAAGCTAGTAATATGGGACAGCTCATCAAATGCAAACATCGTGCTGATCTCACGTCCATACAGTACAGAAATGATAAGGTGTCACCATAGGCATAGAGATTACAGCAACTTTATTATGGCGGTACCAACTGACAGCACAACATAACCTGGTGCATTTTTGATACGACAAATATCCCTATAATACTTAACATTCCTGGTAGTTTCCATTACTTTAGTACATTACAATGTTATGAGTCAAAACATGATATGAAGCATATTTTCTTGATGGTAAAATCATTCTAGGGCACAGTTATATATTTTTTTATAGGTTACATTTACTGCATTTACTTTTGTGTTCATTATCTTTCAGTGTTAGCATACCTCCCAACATTTAAATCCTGAAAGCAAGACAAAACAAACCCTTCCTGCATTGGGAACAAATGCAGTCCATGAATAGGAAGTTTTTGTAAGACTACACTCACTTTCCTGTTCCCTGCCCATTTTGTGGTCCGCTAATCCTGATGTCCCTCCAAAATCGAGGCCATTAGGAGGTTACATTCATTGCCAGTGATAGCAATTGTCACGCATGCTAATGGCTTCTGTATTCTGACCTGTTTTGTACCTGCATCGGTTTCTGGACTGCACCATACAGTTTTGCTAGTTCTGACTTTGCTCATTCTGGGCACCTGAAACCTGGTTGTTTTATCCAGTTTGAATCTTCCTGGCATTTCTTCTGTTGTCTCCTGTCCTTTGTCTGCATTTGAACTCTTCCAGTTTGTTTGTAACTACAACAATCCTTGATACTTCTGTGTTTCCTTAAATCAGTCACTATGTCTGCCCCACTTAGTGGAGGCCATTGGTGTATTTTATAGCTTGTCACTCGATATATCTATCTATCTGACTATCTAACTATATATATATATATATATATATATATATAAAGGAGTTTCTTTCTTCCTTTCTTTCTCTGTTGGCAAATATCTTCGACACTCCTGCACCGATTGGGATAAAACCAACGCGAGGTGGTCCAGTTGGATGCTGGCCAGGTTTTTGGGGGGTTAGGGTCAGACCTCCTGTTGGTGTACGCTGGCCAGAACTTTGACCCGAGAAGCCTGTTCTGAGCCTGCATTCGGACACCCCTGCACTGATTGGGATGAAACCAACACAAGGTGGTCTAGTTGGATCCTGGCCAGTATTTAACTTTCACCTTGGGAGCCTATTCTAAACCTTCCACTGGATGGATTTGGATGACATTTAATATAAAAAGAAAAAATAAACTGGACAGCCACCGCATGAGTGTGTTGGAATAGCTGTTAAGCTGCTAATTATGTTTAAAATGTTGACAGTTACATCCAATTCATCCCTAACGCCATTTGCCTGCAGACATTCATTATTGTACCTCTCTCCAGCCCTTCAGCAAACAATTTGCCTTCTGTTACAGTCAAATATTTCTAATTTTGACTCATCAGTCCAGAGCACCTGCTGCCATTTTTCTGCACCCCAATTTTCGTGCATAGTTGAGTTGCTTGACCTTGTTTCCACGTCGAAAGTTGACTTTTTAGCCTGCAATTCTTCCATGAAGACCACTTCTGGCCAGACTTCTCAGAACAGTAGATGGGTGTACCTGGGTCCCAATGTTTTTTCCAGTTCAGAGCTGAAGTGCTGGATAGCGGTACAATAATGAGTGTCTGCAGGCAACAGGGAAGCATGGTGAAGGTTCCTTGCAAGTTTGGGGCTGCATTTCAGCAAATGGAGTTGGGGAATTTATCAAGATCAATAGTGTCCTCAGTGCTGAGAAATACAGGCAGGTATTTATCCATCATGCAATACTATCAGGGAGGCGTCTGATTGGCTCCAAATTTATTCTACAGCAGGATAATGCCATTTAAGAACTATCTTCAGCGCAAAAAAGAACAAGGAGTCCTGGAAGTAATGATATGGCCCCCTCAGATCCCTGAGCTCAACATCATCGAGTCTGTCTGGGATTACATGAAGAGACAGAAGGATTTGAGCAAGCCTATATATATCCGCAGAAGATCTGTGGCTAGTTCTCCAAGATCATTGGAGCAACCTCCCTGCCAAGTTCTTTCAGTAACTGTTTGCAAATTGATGCAGTTTTGAAGGCAAAGAGTGGTCACACCAAATATTGAGTTGATTTAGATTTTTTTTCTGTTCATTCACTTTGCTTTTTGTTAATTGTTAAAAATAAACTATTAACACTTTTATTTTTTAAAGCATTCTTACTTTGCAGCATTTTTTCCACACCTGCCTAAATTTTTTGCGCTATACTTTAAATATACACAAATTGGTCTGGTCATGAAGGAGCAAAAACCCTCCAAATAATGTGTAATATTTCATTAAATTGCACAGCATTACTTAATTGCTTAGCTTGCAGTAAAAAAACATTTGAAAGAAACTTACAAGTTTTGGCAGGCATATATAGTAATAGTTGCTGTTGTAGGAGGAGTAGGAGTAATAACACCACAATGTCGCTAGATCAACACAGTTTAGGATGGCTGCAATTAAGCTGAAAATTGAGCTAATGATGTTCAAAGAGAGGGATCCTTTCACCTGTACAGAGATAAGGGGAAGAGCAATAATTATAAGGCAATATCTTCCAATAATCACAACTGTCCTTATTTATATAGCGGCACTAAATTATGCAGCGCTGTACAGAGAATATTTGCTATCCCCTCTGTTCCATTGGAACTTATAATATAAGTTCCCAAAAACACACACACCATACACACACTGGTCCATTTCAATCAGCAGCCAATTAAGCAACCATGTATGTCTTTAGACACTGGGAGGAAATCGGAGTACCAGGAGGAAACTTACACAAACACAGGGAGAACATACAAATGCCACACAGACAGAGCCCTGATCTGGAATTGAACTTGTGATCCCATCACTGTAAGAGAGCAAAGCTAACCACCATGGCACTGTGCTGCCATGTGCCACCGTGCTGCCCAAAAATGGTTTTGTATACTTCAAAAATATTCACTGGTTATGTTGGGGTTACAAAGAAAGCAGCTTTATTACTCAGTTTTCTTCTATGCCTGTGGTGTAACTAAGGAGAGGGTCAGTGTAGCTGTCTGGCCACAAGCAGCAGAGTCACTGGCAGGATATATATTTATAGGGCTGCCTTTTATTGGCTTGTTAATAGAAGTAGGTCTAAGGAGGAGCTTGATACGGAGCGGTGGTGTCTGAAGGACCAAATAGAATTACCCATCACTCAGAGTAATGCATTATATTAGTAAGATGGGGCTATGAGTGTTGGATGCAGCTAAACATGGGAGGCTGGAATATGTGAGGAGTTACATAGCTACATGAAATACTGTAGAACAATAATGAGAGGATAGAGTAGTGAACAGGAATGCTAAGGGACATTAACTGTACTGTGGTGCTAACTTATGACTTGGCCACGTGCATGATCTGATGCTGGACACTAAAATGTTGAGAGGTATGTAATCCAGAATTGGTACATAAAATTACTTGATGTACCCAGGATGTTTGTCTGAAAGAAATTAATGAAAAGTAATAACCACACTTTACCAGCACTTTACTGTTCTGGATAACTTTACTGAACAAAAAACACTCCTATGAGTGAGTAGGACTTTAAAACATTTTGGCAACTGGAAACAACTTTTTGTGTGGCATTTGTATAACTATATAATGCTGGCTACATATGGAACAATCATGTCATTCTGCGCTCCCGTGGGTTATTAAAATTGACAGAGCCAGCCTTTTGGCACTCAGACCAAGAGTTCAGATCAGGACATCATCAAATTTGGGTGAAGATTGCATGTGGTTTAAGTGGACATGTTCAACGTTGTCCCGATGTCCGACAAATATTTTTAATGTGTATTATTGTGATACAGATAAGTCCTGTTCACCATTTCTTATCCTACCTTGGCTCCACACTCACAAAAATCAAGTAAAGTAAAGTAGTTAAGTATGATCTAAAGCTACATTTTATATATGGTACATGGTACAACTTTTACACAACTCAAAATAGGAATCACAGACTTATTTGATGAACAACAAATCTACATAAACAGGCATTTTTAAAACTGGTAATATGAAAGACAGACCATCAACATTGTATCCCAGAGACAATGGTCTGCTATCCATTCCAAAATATGTCCATATGTACACAAGATTCATTTTTGTGCTCTGTTGCTTTATGACCAGGTTTGGGTTGCTTTTTTACAAATATATCCTTGTATACAATATGTTAGTTTTTATCAGATAACTCACCAAGCAGATGTTGGGTTTACAATGAGCTCCAATTGTCAGACCTCCTGCAATTGTGTACTGCAAAAATAAAATACATAATTAATATCATGTATTATGTACACATGCTGTATCACATATTATCTATTTCAAACATACCTAGGGGTTTGTGCACACTGTACTCAGTCTGCCGCATTTACAGTTTTATGTATTTGCACAACAAACGCACGTAGGAAAAGACTGAAGATGTGCCCCATACTTATGCTAGACATATATTAGGCAAGCAACTATACGTTCTGTAGTATCATATATATATATATATATATATATATATATATATATATATATATATATATATATATTTACATGTATATAGTTTATGTGCATTATTGAGTAACAATAACAAGTGTACTGTAGCTTTAAATTGCATCAGCACAGGAGGACATGTGAACAGGAAGTTAGGGTGTAGGAGGAGAAGGAAAAGAAAAAAGAAAATGAAACATTCTGTATAAAGTTATAAAGATGCATGTGTTATAATACAAAGTAATAAAAAACACAGATTCAACCTGCTTGATGTTTCCTTGATAAAAATAAAGGTAACAGAACATAACATGTTCTTACACCTAAAAATTGCGCAGACATACGGCTCTACAGAGTCAGTGTCAGTAGTAAATGCAAAAGTCTCATTACAATATTTGTACACAACATATTAATGTAATAGTGTCATATACACAAAAGTGAATACTGTTTTGACAAAGTCTAATTTTCCATTTAAAATGGAATTAAATGCAAACACCTCTACATCTGTCCAAGAAAAACAAAGCAGAATAGGGCACCCCAGCAGTGTAGTAATTTAGGAATCAATGCCTAAAGCAATTGATGGTAATTTATATGGGTACCAGACATGTATGTCAAAAGAGCGTATATAGCTTAGGGTCCTCAATCCCAGAACAAGTGTCTTGAGGAGCTCCCTACCATATAAGATAAAAGAGTGGAAACCAGAAATAGTGTAATACCATTTCAACCAGTGAGTATTAGCACACATACACTCCCAACAACAGTGCTTAAGCGTACCAGATATAAAAGTATATAAGCTTATCTGTAACACTCCTGGATACTGCCAAATATATTGATGCAGCTGAATGCATTATTATTATTATCTTTTCTTTGTTAGGCGCCACAAGATTTCCGCAGCGCTGTACACAGAACAAACAGTAGACTATACAGGGAGAGAGAGTACAGAACAATAAACAAAAAATACCAATACTTCAGAAACTCTGGCAGGCTACTGCAGTAGAGGAGGAGCAAAAGAACAGGAGTGGAGACAAGAGGAAAGAGGGCCCTGCTCATACGAGCTTACATCCTAAGGGAGTAAACAAACAGGCACAAGGGGAGGAAGTTGAAGCATGGGGGAGAAAACGGGTGGGGGGGCGGGAGAAGGGAGAACGAGTAGAGAAGATGAGGGGGTTAAGTGGATGGATGGTAGACTTTGAGGAACAGGTGAGTTTTGAGTACTCGTTTGAAGGAGCACAGGTTAGGAGAGAGAAGGATGGAGTGAGGGAGGTAGTTTCAGTGAAGGGGGGCCGCGCGGTAGAAGTCTTGAATTCTGGAGTGGGAAGTGGTGATGAGAGTGGAGGAGAGGCGACGGTCATTGGCCGAGCGCAGGGAGCGGGCAGGAGTGTGAATGGAGAGGAGGTTAGAGATATAAGGGGCAGTAGACTGGGAGAGAGCATTGTAAGTGGTGGTAAGGAGTTTGAAAAGGATTCTGTAGGGGAAAGGGAGCCAGTGTAAGGCGAGGCAGAGAGGGGAGGCAGAGGAGGAGCGGCATCATAGGAAGATGAGTCTTGCGGCCGTATTGAGTATAGAGTGGAGAGGGGGGAGGCCAGTAAGGAGGAGTTTGCAGTAATCGAAGTGGGAGATGATGAGAGCATGGATGATAGTTTTGGTGGCATCTTGAGAGAGGAAGGGCCGATGTGGGCGATGTTGCGGAGTTGGAAGCAATAGGTTTGGGCGAGGGATTGAATGTGGGGGGCAAAAGAGAGAGAGGAGTCAAGAGTGACACCCAGGCAGCAGAGTTGGGTGACAGAGGAGATGGTGGAGTTGTTAACAACGATAGAGAGGTCATGGTGGGATGGGAGTCTGGATGGGGGAAAGACAATGAGTTCAGTTTTAGAGATGTTAATTTTAAGAAAGCGAGAGGACATCCAGGGGGAGATGGCTGAGAGGCAGTCAGAGACACGAGAGAGGAGGGAGGAGGAAAGATTAGGAGAAGAGATGTAGAGTTGAATGTCATCAGCATAGAGGTGATACTGAAGACCGAAGGAGGAGATGAGAGCACCAAGGGAGGAAGTATAGAGCGAGAAGAGTAGAGGACCGAGAACAGAGCCCTCAGAGACTCCAACAGGGAGAGGGGAGGGGGTGGAGGAAGAGCCAGATGTGGATACAGAGAAGGAGCGGTTAGCAAGGTATGAGGTGAACCAGGCATGGGCAGAACCAGAGAGGATGAATCCAATAAGAAGAGATAAAGAACTATATGATTTATAAAATAGTTTAATCAGTAATCATATTTCAATTACAGAGATGGGGAGAATGCATCAGACTGGAGAGATTAGACTGTAAAGATGGAGAGAAGGCAGGAGACAGAAATGTTAATAATAGTGCATACACTCACAAACAAATATATAGTTAGAGCTTATCTGGAGTCCTGCGATCCCTCTATATTGGATGATTGGGGCTGAGGTAACTGCTTATTCTAAGTCAGTCTTAGTATTTCTGTAGCCCAAATGAGAGTCCAGGAATCCACCAATAAATCTCCATTAGGAACAAATTCAAGGGCAGTTTCACCTTATTACAAGAATTCATCAGAAAATACAGTGTAGGTTTCCACTGCTGTGACTATTAAAGCGTGCCGTGCCATTTTGCGCATGTGCGCCGGGCTCGGATTTATAACTGTGCATGCAGATTAGGAACTAATAGATCGCCTACATTTAGTCTCAATAATCCTAATTTCATTAAAGAATGGGATATTATTTTACATGAATGCTGCAAAGATTTGATAAAACATCCATGAGAGAAAACAACTTTAAGAACCCTATAAGAGGATTTTAGAGCAAATGAGCTAGTCCTGAATAGGAAACTGGATAGAATTAAAAATGATGCGATTAAAGTGAAGGAAAGAAAATTTGCTAGGGATAAAAGAGACTATGAATAAAAAAACATCAAATAGTGGACAAGATCATTTCATAGTAGAAATTATAAACAGAACTACATCCTAGATAGGGTCACTAAACCATCTAATCCCTGGAAAACAATCCCTCAAAGGTCAGAAGTTAGCCCTAGGCCTAGCAAACACATACACCTTGAACCAGCGATGATTTGTTATCCCCGGGTCATATACCATGGGAGAAAATAATATACTGGAAGCACACTCTAAAGGAATATATAAAAGTAGCCTACCCACTCAAATGCAGATACACAGATGATGAGGGAAAAGGGTGGTGGGGGGGGGTAAGATCCCAAAAGAGGAGATACTTGTCAGTACTAATGAACTTCGAGAAAATGGTATATTTAATCTTTCAAGTCATGTAAGCACAGGACTTTTCTTTTCCCCTATTATAAAACCGAATAAATTTCAGCTCTATATTGATATTAATAAATTTACTAGAAAACTTACATTAAAGAGACATTTTGCAAGGTAGGACCAAGCTTTTTTAACTAATTATGAAAGCAGTTCCAATTCTGGCCTGAAACCGGTATTGCAATATTATCCTTTAGAATCTACCACTTCCAGTGTGATGTCACAAAGGGGGTGTGACCCAACGCGTTTCATTTGCTTAGTGAATTTCCTCAAGGGGGCATTAAATTGTTTAATATGCATTCAATTCTAATAGAATAGCGGAACATTTACTATATCCTTTTAATAAACACTTAATCTCAATAGGGCAATTCAGCACTATCACTATATAATTTCATTATCCATAATAGGGAAGGGATATTCCCTTGTAGTGAAGCTGCTCTTGCTCTATAGAAGAGTAGAGCGCAACCTATTTTCCCTTTAAATATCAAAACAAGCTGCTTAATGGAACGATCAACAACATTAAGGCTCTATTTCTTCACTCTGAGAAAAATAATAAGAAAGATGAAATATCATTTATCACCCAATTCAGTATTAGTGAGAATAGAATTAGACCTGGTTTTTATAAGCATTCGAACATTTTAAAAATGGATCCCTTTCTAATTAACATCCTTCAAGATAAACCGGTGGTTATTTTCAGGAAAAAGTCACAATCTGAACGATACTCTAGCCCCCCAGAATGCTTAGTGTAGACAAGAATACAATCAATACTTTTTGGATTTAAAGGGGTTTATTAAATGTAATCACTGTAATATCTGAAAAAATGCAAACCAATCCAAAAAGATTTTTATAATCAGGACAATAGTAAAAACTTTTAAATAAATCAATCAATGAATTGCTTGACAACTTCAATCATATACTTGTTGGAATGCCCCTGTGGTCTTTAATATATAGGTAAAACTAAATGCCCCTTAAATCTTCGGATACAGGAACATGTCAGAAACATTAAAAATAGAATTGAGAGTCAATCGGTATCAAACTATTTAATCTAGAAACAAAACTCAGACCCAAAATATTTTAACTTTAAGGCTATTGAACAAGTGAAATTAGAACCCAGGGAGGGTGATCTACAAAAGAAACTGTCACAAAGAGAGATGTATTGGATATATGAACTGGGTACTCTCGCTCCGCAGGGTCTTACTGAACGCTATGGTATTGCTCCCTTTCTATAGCACCAGCAGTAATTTATTAGTGTTTTATTATTTATGGAAATTTTATTAGTTGGAATATAAAACAAACAAAATCAGTTTATATGTTTTAATGTATATATTGCATTATAATGCAATGTATTGTCTCTTTTATTCTATAGCTTTTATATTTAGCATTTTATTTTTTCATATTTTATTTTTCTATATTATTATACAAAGTTAGGTTTTGCATTATATATTTTTTCAAATATTCTGATATTAGTTTTAATGAAACTGGTAATTATTGTTTTTAATGAGTTTTATGACGCCTTTATCTGTTGAACAAGCTGTTTTATCTATTTATTTTTATATATTGCATATAATAATAATAATTAGACGAGACTTAGATGTCCTCTCGTTTACTGCACATGCGCAGTAATGAAAACTGCATTTTGCACTTAGAAGTCGGTCTCAGGTCCAAATCTACATCAGCCCCTAAGTGACTAAAGTCAGTGACTGGTCATGTAGAATGGATTTTACAAATATATGGTGTGACAGGATGGACCGCCTATGCCACCCTGTCTGTTGTTGCTGGGAACTGGCTGGGCTTACTTTGCCCCCGTTCCCTTTCGTTATTACAAATACGCCACTCCTGCCGCAGTGAGAGGGGTCTGCTGCCACCACTGGACTCCTATACCGGCATCCAGAAACGGGTTTCTTCTACGTAACTGATGCTGCTAGCGTATCTCGTTGCTGGTGTACCTGGGCTGGTATTCCTGACCTCTTACTGTGGATCAGGGTTGCTGTGAATGGATTCCCCCCTGGCCTATCACACTAACCAGGACTACAGATAGCAGGCAGAGCGATGGTACTGGAAACGCTTGGGTCCAAACCTCAGAGACAGACGGAGACGGATTAGATTTTAGGGTCTAATCTGTAGATCACAGGAAAACAGCAATATTGAAGATGTTTCCAAGCAGGTCTTTGAAGCAAGATGGTTTATTTGCTCTCACTGATTAGAGGTATTAGTGATTAAGTCAGATGTTGAATTCAGAAGAACCCTTACATGCTCACACAGCTCATCTTTTATACAGTTCAGAAAAAGTCTATTTTTAGAACCAGGAAGTACTCTGCTTCCCAAAACATAGATTGACATGCATTTCAAGGCTAACAAAATTTACACTTATCTATGAAATTCACTCTGGCAAAAAGCCACACAGTAACAACCTCCTGCTGGGCCTTTGGCCAGAGCAGACATGACACTTCATCACAAAACTTCCCTAGCCATTCCTGCTATCAGACTTCCTTGCACATGTGCTAATTGGAGGTTTCCACTAGCAACCTTACAAATCCTAAACAATGACACTTCCATACTAAATACATCCCAATGCACACACGACTTCCATCCACAAAGGCCTATTGTATCAGATATATGCACCAGAAATAAGGCATATCCTTTAGTAAGGTGAAAACAGGAAAAACAGTTTCTAGCCTGGTCTCAGAAATAAAGATTTCCTATCTCAGAATACATAGAATACAAGAAAATAAGTTTAAATAACAATTACATAAATAAGTGCCCTGCGCTATTCGCTTTAAATAAATTTATACCAAAAGTTATTTAATAGTGATCCAGTCACATATGGCCAGGGACGGATCTAGAAAATAGTTGTACCCAGAGCGATTTAGGGGGGGGGGCGATTTAGACCCCGCCCCATTTCTGACATCTAAGGCTGCCGGCGGCTGCACACTATGTGCAGGTCCGCTCGGCAGTGACAGTGTGCTGCCCTGCTACTCTGATTGTGTTTAAAACACAATCAGAGCAGCCGGGCAGCACACTGTCCCTGCCGAACGGACCTGCACATACTGTGCAGCCATCGGCAGCAAGTCCCTGCTAGGGGGGGGCGATTGCCCCGATCGGTACCCCCTGGATCCGCCACTGCATATGGCAACATGCACTGAGTGAGAACTGTACTAATATGCAAGGAAAAGAAAAACAGAACAGATTAATACGGTTTGGCCATTGAAGGATTTATATTCAAAGCATCTCTGGGTCGGCTTGCTTAAAACTGACCAACTATGACAAGCAGGATACAAAGGAAATAACCAATTCACAGATGCTTTATACATGCCAACATAGCAACAGTTTCTTTACTTACAAACACTGAGCCCCAAAAAGATATACCACTTGTGGAAGTAATAGAATATTCCATGAAAGCCAGACCAATACCCAGACCAATCTGCAAGACGGCTGCAACAATCAACACAATCTAAGGGGGGAAAAAACATCAGTCAGATTTTCAAAATCTCCAACTTTTTATTCATATACAGTATATACCACATATTATTTTTTTATTCTTGTTCACTCTGACATTTCAGGAGTGCAAAGATGTCAATAGTCGCAGCCCAGGCTTCTTGAGGTCCTAAAATCCTGGTCTTTTGGCTGAACTTTTTTTTTTTAACAATTCCAGGTTTGCATCTTTATTAACTGGTGCAGGTCACCCTTTTATTGGTGTTAAAGATAATTACACTTTTAATAAAGTATTTATAGAGTATTTTAAAAAAAAATTACCACGTCTACAGCCCATCACCCCTTTGGTGATTGGCTGCACAGGCTCACTCACCAAATATCATACAATTCTGTGGTAAATTGGTTGTTTACTATGGTAATCCTGTGTCTTTCCTTATAAGGGCTGAATGGTTGGGACCCTCTCCTGGTACTCCTTTCCCTTGATGGGATTGGGTCTCCTGAGAGCAATGAGGGGCCCACACTACCCACTAGCTCTTGCACTGTGACATGCCACTGCCTCAGTGGGACTTTCAAATGTCATTACTCGAGTAGGCTGAATCAACAACGGTCCAGCATCTATTCAGGTAAAAAGATTATACTAACTTAAAAAAAACACTTTAGTAAACTCTGATTGGCTGCTGAAGTTCCTTGAGCACAAGTAGTCAGCGCTGTGATTGGCTGCACTGGCTGCTTTTCCTGAATGAAGACCTGAGGTCGGTGTCCCGGCAAACATTTTATTTGGATGTCTGTGCAGTTGAATGTGAACCAATGGCACAAATGTAAAGGGGGTATACCAGAGAACAAATACGCCTAAAAGATTCACTAACAAGAGAGCTGCACACTTCTCTAGATTTTATTTACAAAAACATATGCAATAAATAAAAACAATTGTTTTCAAAATCCATATATACTGATTAGTTAGCTGTGATGTTAGACACTGATGTCGCTTATTCACATAGGGGCTCATCTAGAGTTGGGCACATTCCTTTTTTTGTGTAAGATGAACATTTTCAGGAGAGATTCTCCAATATCTGCCACACTATTCAGCTGCGTAAAAGCAAGTGAAGCGTATGTATACATCAATATTTTAGCGTAATCTTTCATCCCCTTACTCCCGGAGAGGTGGAATGGGGGCAATCAGGGGCAGGCATGGGTAAGCTCAGTGCAATAAGGACGTGTTTTATGTAATTGCGATACAACTAGAGGTGGACGCATCTTTTAGGGGCATATCTCTTGCAGTTACTGGAGGACTGTTGCAACGCTATGCAATGATGATGATGATGACTATCTAGCTGCTGATTGTACATTGACCCCACCAGGTTATAGTACTTATTTCATTAGCTTTGCAGCTATATTATATCAAGTTGTTGTCTTCTAGTAACATTACTTGATTGAAATTTCCATTTGGACTGCTGCAAAATTCCCATTTGTTTTTTAAACAACAGATGTGCTGGTGTTTGTATTTAATTACACTTTATATGGAATAGGTGATTTTTACATTTATTAATAACACTGACAAGACAATATTCTGGCTTGTGTGTATGACCCGTCATTACATTAATATGTTGTGTACAAATATGGTAAAGTGATCTTAGCATTTACTACTAACTCTGTCAAGCCACATCTATCATTAGGTGTAGGTGCGCCTGACGTACACCTTGCACACCTGACGTACCCCTGACACATATATCACTGCTTTTGGGCTATACACATCTTGATATATGTTGAACTCAGCAAACTTGCATGAGTCTGTTTATTCCGTATATGTCCCTTCTCTCTCATTCTGAGCGCAAATGCGGACAAGTCTAGATGAGCCCCATAAAGCGCATTAGGTTGTTTTGGAAGTCGTGTGTGCTCCAATTTACATTAATACAAAGGTTGGAAGAATTGATTAGGAAAAATACATGTTTAATTTGCCTTTGCAGACACTTACCCCCAGAGCTTTGGGCTTGGCTTTCAGAAATGTTCTGTAAAAAGGGATTGATGAATTTGTATTTTGTGGCGGGATAGTAGCAAGTACCCACTGTGGTGCCACAGGAGGAGCATTCCACACATGAGAGGCATTGTATGCAGGGGGTGGGGGGAAGGCATTCTGGGCAGAGGTCATTATGGGTGCATTCATAGTGGGAACAGCGGAGGAAGCATCAATCGGCAAGGTCTCATAGGTATGTGTTGTGTCTTCACCGACAGCATTCATGATAGAAACTGAGACAGAAAACAAACAGTAAATACAATTTTGGAAAAGAAATAACTGAACAATTACAACAACAGTAGTTTCTAATTTTCTCCCTTATAGAGAAACCCGCTATCAAAAGTCTTGTGATTTTACATTTAAGATAAATATCTGTAATCAATATTGCAAAACTAAACTGTCCAATTAAAGTTTTTCTCTCTGTTCAGTTGATGCAGAATTATTGGGATTGATTCATTAAGGAACATAAATCCCGATACATTCCTTTTTTTTGCATAAAATTTCTATGCTCACATCCCAAAACAGACTATACGCCAGTGAATGCAAGTGCGTGCAATTCATCTTCAAACACAAAGAACACTTCCGACAGCCTATGATTTCAAAAATGGAACGGGGGAGGGAAGAAAGGGCGTGCCCAGGTTGAGCGCACGCATATCTGACTGATTCAAGCACAGGGCATATCTGAGTTACGTCATTTTTAGCCGTATCTCTTGCACCAGCTACAGGACAGGTGTAAATGCGATTGGTAGAAATGATGGTCACGTATTCATTCTATAATATGTGTTTGGAATGAAGAGCAACTGTAAAGAATAATTTTATGTACAGTAGGCATTAATAACATTCTGATATATGTAGTTCACGGGGTTTTAACAGGTGTTAATGTCTTTATTTTTATTTTTTTCCTGTGGTTTCGAATGAGACATTGTATATACATAGGCATTGTGTGTATCCTGCAATGTGTTGTTTCTGTCTGTATAGGGCAAGTGCCATATACTCAGGGCCTGAGTCATTAAGGAGAGCAAAGCATAAAAAAGGAGTAACATTTGCACCTCGGCAAAACCATGTTGCATTGAAGGGGGAGGTAAATTTAAAATATGGGGACAGATTTATAGTTGGGATAGGGCATGTCCTAGATCAACTTTAAATTTCAGTGTAGTAATAAAGCTATTAACTATTTGTGTGCTAGATGAAAAAAACAGCCAGTATTTAACTTATGCGCAAAATAATAAACTACTTTGCACCCCTTGCATTGAAACATGGTTTGTCCCAGAGAACATTTACCCATTTTTTGCCTTAATGACTCAGGCCCTCAGAGTGTACTTAGACCCGTATTCAACTAGACACTTTTCTTCAGGTCTACTGGAACTGGAATACGGGCGTACCTGTGTGCAATTTTGTTCATATTAAATAAACAAGAATTGAGTTTACTTTGCATTTCTTGATGAATCAGGCCCATTGTGTGCAGGGCACTGTGTCTCCACAAGAGCAGCAGTTATATGTCATCTGTTGTTATCTCTGACTTCAGCTAATTAATTATTGTATAGCTATCTACTGTTTGCAGCATGATTGAAGCCTAAATGAGGAATACTAAAGCACCAGAATGTAGGATTATTTAATCCAAAAATAAAACAATACAAGCTGATACTTTTGTGGGAAATGTAATTCATATAAAAAGGTAACAAGTATACCCAGGGGCAATGTCGGCAATTGATAAGTTTTAGCTTTTACCAAAATATTACTATTTCTATATATAAATGTAACCCCCTGTCACTATGTATAGTACGATGTGCACAGGTTAGGCAGCAGTGCACCTCCTTCTCAGCCCTGGCTAGCTCCTGGCATGGATATATATAACCAGAGGGTCCCCGCACATACAGGTTATTATTACAGAGTCTCTGTGAAGATCTTGGGACACAGTGATGTAACTTGCTGGTGCAGGGCAATCAGATGTCCCAATAATGTGGGTGCCAGACCATCTCTATATTGCAAAATAAACTCTTTATTTACACTCCTTCTTCACTCCAGCACATTCTTTAACGGTTGCAGTGATAAAGTAAATATGTACAGTTCTTAT